>JAUEJL010081844.1:0-15186 GCA_032274825.1 Drosophyllum lusitanicum
TATATATATATAAGCAAGTGGGGTTGTGATAGTTATATGAAAATGACTACCATGAAGATTGTTCTAAAGAACACTTTAAAAACTTACTACAATATTTGATAAGATCACATGCTTTAATGGGAACTTGAGGTAGGATTCCACTTGAGGTTGGGTTGTAGTAAAGGTGGATAACTTGTAAGGGTTAATTTGCAAAATTTACTTAGGGTCAAAATTTTATTTGATAACATCTAGTCTAGCAACTATTGAGTAATGCTATATATATCATCATACGTAGGTTTCTAAGAAGATTGTGAGATGTATTACACTTCTTTTTTTTCCTTAGTGTCATGATCACTTTCTAAAAAAATTAAACAAAAATAAAAATAGAAGAATGTCATTTAAAAAAATACATGTTATAGCCTCTCTTTGGTTTCAATTAGTGAGCTATGTTTGAGAGTGGGGGTTCTAAGAATGTCCAGTACGGAGTTATGATGGGTTTCAGAATTTGGTGTGATAGAATATAGGTACGTACTCTATGTGCCATGTAGCGAGCTTTGTGATGAAAAAGTGATGTTAATGTAGCAATGTGATAAGTTATGATTATTTGACCATATCAGATCCCGTAACTTGTCACTCGTATTGCATGTCTTGACTAGTTATAAGTTAGTAAGAAAAAAAAAGTTATGTCACGAATGTCTAAACTTTTAAATAAAGAAAAGAGAGGCACATCAAAGTGTTGGTTAGATAAAAATTTAAAGATATTACACTTTTACGTAAGCAAAGTCCCTTAACATGCAACATGCCCACACAAAAGGGTGTATTTATTATGTATCATACTTTTAGCCCACTTGCTAGGTAAAAAGCCGAGAAAAATATCATTACCCGAATCCAAGGATTAGGATTTTATTTCCACTTTTAAAAGTCTTATTTTGCACTATATTTTAAAATAGATAAGTGAGATAACGATGGTTTCGGTAACAAGGATGAAATAGACAACTTTTTTTTATGTTACGCTAGAATTCATGCCGCCCTCTAAACTAACTTCTAAATCTATACCTAGTTTACTATGACACTTGAACTCAAAACTTTGAAGATCGTTTTAAACATCAGATACCGGTAGACGAAATGCTATTTTGTAAAGAAATAAAAAGAATGTTACGATAGATATAGAAAAATTAAATAAATAGCAATATAGTTACACAAGTGTTTCATATGGGTCATTGTATCATTATCAAGTCGTTGAAAGTGTGTTCTCTTAATTTTCCGTTGTAGTCAACCAATAATCTGGTAAACATTCTAAAGTATTGCAGAGGTTACATATAAGATGTAGTAACCCATCTATCACGATATAATATTGTTCGTTTTGTCTCAGACGTATGACTTTGTTTCATGCAACTTCTCAAGGGGTCACCCATCATGGTTTTGCTCCAATTCAAACACGCTTAACTGCATTTAACATAAGCTTTAGAATTACGTCACATAAACGGTTATATGTCATCATGCAACGTAAGTATGTAACCCTGTTGACGGATTCCACATTGGTTATATATTTTTTCTTATATATATTAAATGAATTTACATCCGTTTTTAACACTTTAAACCCGATTCATTTTTACCCGGGTACGTTGTGAATATTATGTGCCTTCGTGGCTGCATGTCAGCCTGTTAATATATTGGTCTAAGTGATCAGTACTGAAGTAAGCGAGTAACATATATGATTTACTTAACATCATATATCCAAGGATTTGAATTACACAAGTGATCTCGATCGATCAGTAACGTACAAGAGCACACCATTGCTTGAAATGTTGAAGTACATAATAATATCAAAATAAGTAGATAACAGACTTTGAACAAGACACTGGCCGGCCGGAAAAATCTTCAGTTATTCGATTCAACCAAAAATAGTCTTCGAGTAAAACTCGCCACCTTCTTCATGCTACATTCTCCAAAACAGTCTACATTTTAAGAGTTATATTTTTCTTAAAAAAAGTAAAATGTTTATATAAATTACAATTGTTTCATTAATTATCTCCTTCCTTGCATATACAGTAACTTGCTTGCACTTTCAGTCACACCATACTATTTAACCAAAAAGAAGCACTTGCATGCGCCAAGAAACAACATCATTATACCATATATTAATGTATGATAGCCATATTATTTAACCAACTACATGAAATATCCGAGGGGTGTTTGGTTGGAGGAAATTTATGAGATTTTGTGGGAACTGGAATCCAATTCCTAGAAATTTCAAGGTAAATCTTGGAATGGAAATTGAAAGAAATTAAAATCACTGGATGGAGGAATGTAGAATCCTTCAGTAGTAATATCTGGGATTTTAAAATCATAGAACGAAGGAAAGTTGCTAATTACCATTAAACCCTCTCAGCCCCTAGATAGAAGTGATGTTCCTTCTCATTTCACAAACTTCACAAGTTCACAAAAAGCTTCAGCCCTGTTCGCACTTGCGTCGTTCCCGTTGGCGTTCTCTTCACCAGTCGCGTTCGTCGGAGATCGTTGTTCCAGCCTTCGCCGGTCGTGTCGCCGCATCGGCCCACACCGATCGCTCGCCGCGTCACCCCTCGCCTTGCCGTTCCAGTCTTCTTCAGTCCACCGCCGCATCGTCGCCATAGGTAAGTCCCTCCCCTTCTCTCTCTCACCCCGTCGTATCGTCCCTCTTCGGGTTTGTTGATTTCAACTTGTAGGCTCAACTGATTTGTTGATTTCAACTACTGATTTGTTGATTGCAATGGTATTGAACTTGTTATCTCAACTACTGATATTGTGGGTTACTGATTTGTTATCTCAACTGATTTTGAATCTGATTTTTTGGAACTTGGAAGTTGTAGGTTGTTGGTGTAACTGATTTGTTATCTCAACTGATTTTGTGGGTAACTGATTCTGTTATTGATTTGGGGTGTGTTTGGCGGAAATAGCTGGTAGCTGTAAGCTGAAAGCTGGTAGCTGGAGCTGGAAGCTGTTTATTTTAGTTATATATGTGTTCGGTAAATTAGCTGGTAGCTGAAGTTTAATAGTGTAAAATGACAAAAAAGGACAAATTATAAAAATTGGAGGAATTATAAAACAATTAAAGAGGATATTTTGGCAATTTGGTATATAAAAAACTTCCAGTTAGTTTTAAAAGCTACTTCAAGAAGCTTTTTGTTTCAGAGCTTTTTTGTTTTAAAAAAGCTTCCAGCCTTTTCATCCGAACATGACTTGTAGCTTTTTCTTTCAAAATAAAAAGCTACCGGCTTCAATAAACTCCAAAAAGCTCCATACAAAACATACCCATTTTGGCATAATGTTATAAAACTGTAATGATTGTAACTTATTATGTTTATTAACATGTTTATAAGCGTAATGTTATAATTTATATGATATATTTTTACATAAAAATTATAAAATAAACTAAAATTAGGTAAAAAAAACTAAAAGGTAAATCTGTCATATTACTTGACTAAAATCAAATTCATCTGCATTATCTGCGAAACAAACATAATATGGAAATAGATTCTAATTCCATTTCCTGCCAACCAAACAGCTTACAGCTTCAAATTCTAATTTTCTGACAGATTTCAATTCCTTCACAGATTCCAATTTCCTCAAAAACATTCTACGAACCATACGTCACTTAAGAATCGAAAGATTCAATTCTCAAAAAATAAAGTAACTCGATTGTGCACGTGATCATTAAATTTAAGGAGACCAGTCTAGTTTACAAGTTTTTCAGTGTCTCTAATGGCCATTGGACATAATGAGAGACCAAAAAAAAAAAAAACAAGGCACATGCAGGATAACACAGAAGTTACCATCTTCAAACTATAAGCACTCAAGGGGTGTTGTTTTGTAGGAACCATGATATCATGTATCAATTAAACAAGGAGAAATCAACACACAATTATGATGATCTTAGAAGTATAAGCAATACGTATGTGAGAGAAAAAGTATACGGCCAAGAAACACATATACGATTAATTATGAAAGCTTACATTAGAATAGGGTTTATAAACTTGTATTTATACCCTTAAGTATTTACATAAAGTACCATAAACTATTAATAATGTCATATTGACTCTAAACTATGATAAACTTTACTAGAATGAAATGAACATAACTAAGGCATCTAACATGTTTAATTTGTGATTAGACCTTATCTAATCTCTAGCTGCATTTACTGACCAATGTCTCCTTCATCATCTCTACTGTTTCCATACATTGAAGGCACTTTCATGGCTAGATTTGCAACCATTTCCCTTCTCTGGAAATCAGGAATCAACTGCAAGCTTTCACGCATACTTCCAATCTCTGATAGAAGCCAGTTCGAGTTGGCTAGACTCCCAGAACTAGAGAGGAGAGATTAGAAGTTTTGCAACCAAAATTTCTAATGAATCTCTCCAAATGCAATACATGAGAATTCCTAACTAAAAACAAGGATATAATGAAAACATGGAATGCAAACATGGAGTACTACTCAACTAGTAATACGGAAAATATGCAACTAGAATTAATTAACGGCTCTCTCATACACATGTTGAACCGTATCAATCTCAGACATCAACTGTTCCATATCCTCAAGTTCAAAATACATTCCACTTTCTTCATCATTAGATTCATCAGGTTCACGTGCTTCGGTACAGCTTTTTCTCGTTCGATTTTAATCTCTTCCTGTGATTGTGTTTATGATGTTGATGGTTGCATATCTCCCCCAACTAGTAATTTGTTCTTGACGCCTAGTTCTGTATTATCATTGGTTGCAGAAACCCATGCTACAGCCTACATCTGTACCATCCCATGGTTCTACAGATCAAGCTGATAGGATTTCATACACAAATTCGTAGCTAGGTTCTTCTTCTTCTTCTTTTGATGGGTGAATGGAAAAGAATAAGCGGCTTAGTAATATAAGATGTACAAGTTTTATTATCAAAATGGGTAACTTTTAGTATAGATCGAAATGGGTCAGGTTGGGTTGACCTCAAACACATTGTATCTGATAATTTTTCTCTTTATCACAATTAGAAAGGAAAACAACATGGCTCAGGTTTTATATCTAACCTCTGCTGTATCTTTTGCATGCTTTGCCACCCTTCACCACTGGTGCACTCATGTGGGGAGGTTTTATGACTTCTATCAACAATTAGTATCTCAAATGGTTACAAAAATCATATATAATTTTTATTTATAACCCTACAGCTTGGGTTCTCCAGAAGAGGTCCAAAGTTCAGATCCCTTGAGCTGTAACTTTTTGGGGCTATGCCACCCTTCCAAGTGTAGACTTGAGTGAGTTTGCCGACAAAGTAGGATTTCCTAATCATAATTTTAGAAGATCAAAAGTTTTTAGTATAGAAATTTAGGAAAATTCTATGCCTTGAAAATACGTTTAGAGCGAATTCTGACCCGCTGGGTCCATTTGACACGTTCTCCTTTGAGATATGTTTTTAAAATTTTACCCATTACATATATAAAAGAAAAGCGCAAATCAACACATCCAAAAGTAAATGGGTGGAAATTGACTAATCTCATAAGTAAGAATGTTATATGCAAATTAACTTTCTTGTTCAAGTAATGACGGTTTATGTACGGTGTCACCAAATTTCAAGACCATTCCTGGCCACATATGAGCAGATAGAGCCCCAAGAAGTCTTTCAACACCCTGTGAATCACCATCAACCCACAAACCTTCAATGGAATTTCTTAGATTAGTCAAAAACCTACAAAATTAAACTCAAAGGAAAGCAGACTTGAAAGACAATTCTTACATTTGTCAAACCGAGGATTTGATGCTCAAGCTTCAATATATTCTACGTTATGCTCCAGGCACCAATCCAAACAAGACCTCTTGATCTCAGATGATGATTCTTCATCTCCGAGTAGACTACTTCCTTTCATTTCAGAAATACCATATTCAGATGAGTCATCAAGATTGATCAAGTAGACGTCTTCTGTATTCAATATGAGCTGCATGACCCGGAACAAGATCTGCTTTGTTCCCGATACATAACAAGATGTCAAATTAAGTTCTGAATATTATTGCATGAAACCTATTTCTTAATTTCGGAAAATGACGATATGATAGCTAGCTGCATGCAATAATAACTATTGTATAATGTTTATGATTGGAACTTCAACAGAAAACCGTAAGAGAGAATGAGGCCAAGGCTAACATTATTAATTGATCGAGGTCAAGAACCATCACTAAGGAAGCTACTTTATGCTTGAAAATCCATTGAATAAATGAGCCATATATCCACATGCAAGAATGTCTGAAGAATGGTCAGACTTCAGAGTCATCTTCAAAATGTACAAACAGTAATCCTACAGCATGGAAGTTGCTATATGAATCATATTTGGTCAGAGAATGAACTCAAAACAGAGTAAATTTATTCAAAGAAAAATATATAGCCTTCAAGATACAACTCCCTAAACCTTTTAATTAATGCAAGAACTTGACCTCAGATCGATAGGAGAATATATTAACAGTGACACTCATTCTGAAGATATATGGGCATCCCACACAAACTAAAAAACCTAGTCTATTTAATTGTCCTTAATTCTAAGGCCATCAAAGTTCATGTTCAAGCTCAATCCTCTTTCGCAAAGGCTCTAGCCAACGGTTTCTAAAGATATATATGCATCCAAACAGGGACGGACTTAAAAGCCTTTTGTTTTTCTACTTGTGATACAATACAAACTAGGGTGTACGTAAACGAGTCGAAACAAGCTCGAACTCGGCTCGAAATTTTATATTAAGCTCGAGCTCGGCTCGATAGCTCGACGATCTTTCATACTTGAAGCTCGAGCTCGGCTCGACAAGGTACATTTAGCTCGAGCTCGGCTTGAAAAACTCGAAATAATATAAAAAAATTAAATTCAAAAACCAAATTATTCAAAATATAGAGATAAAATTTGAAATTAATGATTTTTTAGTAACTACATATTATAAATGGTACATATATAAAGTAGATTTGTTTTAATAAGTACTCCTTTTTAATGTGTTTTAATATTAGCTCATCATATATACATATTACATATATGAATATACATATACTATACAAAGCTCGAAAAGCTCGATAATGACTCGAGCTAAGCTCTTAGAAGCTCGAGCTCAACTCGTTAAATAATTCGAATTCGAGCTCGATAAAGTTCTACTTAAACGAGCCGAGCTCGAGTTTGAGCTTGAGTTACTTAATAAAAGCTCGACTCGTTTGCATCCTTAAATTACAAACCAAAATAAAAAATAATAGAATTCCGAGATAAATCAAATCCGATAAAAACAATAAAGTTTCTTCGGTTGAAAACTCGATACCTTTTCCTAAAAAACAATATTTTACTACGTATAAATCTTAGTGTTATTGATATAAATCAAAATCAAGACTTAACAAATTAATAATATTCCAAGTTTCAAAACAAATTAACAACTTCGTTCCATATTTAAGTGTTGGAATTTTGGTAACTAAGTACTAATCACAATTGAAATAATCACATAATGATCATATGAACTTGATCGTATGAATGTATGCGTAATAGAAAGTATACGGCCAAGAACACAAAATATCTTAAACTATAACTAATGTTATATATACACTAACAAACTTCCCTAAAATTTGAACACAACTTTAAGGATCTAATATTTCGGATTCAAAATTTTTTACGGATACTATTTAAAAGTTTTAATTAATAACATAAACTAAAAGAGATGTCTATGTCCTCTTGCTAAATGCTCTTACCCATCTTCATATTCACTAGATTGATCAAGACAAGTTTCAAAATCAAGATTAGAGATGAGAAGAGAACATTAATGGATTCTACATATCATATTCTATGGGTAGAAAGATTTAGAGAGAAAATATAATTTCCCTAAAATACCAAATTTCTCCATAGATTAAATGTCGGTCCATACCACTATTCAGACCTAACATTGGTCCACCCAAGCATCCAAAGGTAAGGTTGGCAATTCGGGTCGTGTTACGGTAAAATGGGTCTTGTCACTTTCGTGTAGACCATGTCGACCCATTTCCAACCCAAATTAATTCCGTGTCAGATTCAGTTCATGTTGATTTAATTCGTGCCCGGTTCGGTTCAACCCATTTTACCAAGAAAACTCAGGTTGCCTTTCCAGAGATAAAATTCTGATTTTCGGATTGGATTTCAGGTTAGCCCAATATTAAAGAAAAAAGTTGCATATAAATTTGACTTTAAAAAACATAAAATCGACTTCAAAATCCGAATTCGGGTCTCGAGTCTTCTTTTACCTATTTCAGTTTCGTATCAAGTTTGTGTCAACCCATTTCGTGTTTAGTTCGGATCGAGTTTCAGGTTCGTATCGCCTTATCCAAAGGCCTTAGTGCGTACATATTTTTTAACTTCTCCAAGGGTGTTTGGATTTGGTTTCTAAGGCATTTTTTTAACTACTGCTACTTGAAATTGTAACGATTACGCGTGCTTTTATCATCTGATTACTTACAGTTCGAATAATCAGCCTTAGAAATTTTGATTACCCAAGAGTAAAACAGATTTACCTGTTTCCCCATTATTTTAACCTTGGCTGAATGATTTTACTCTCATTTCAACAAAATCAAGACCATTTTTTCTAGAATGTGTATTTTTTTTGTCATTTTATTTATTTACTTTTTAAATAAAACACTCATAAAATTTGAATATTCCTCTTATTTTCAATATAAATATCGCTTTCAAAACTACATTCAAGAGGTGTTACAATCAAGAGACCGAGAAAAAAAATTAATAAATTATACGTGTCACTATCTAGTGACTATAATAATGAAATAAGAGGATTTCAATACGAAAAAATAAAAATTCAAAACACTCGTTAATTCTAAACCCCCGGTTTCATGCTTGCATATTTGTCCATAGGTCAAATCGGATATGTAATTATGTTGGAGACTCAAATGATGGATATGCAAGCATGATAACTTATATGTTAATCTATATCTCCATGAATCTAGGAACTTTTGCTTGCATTGTCTTATTTGGTCTACGTACCGGAACTGAGAACATTCGAGAGGGGTCTATGTTAACTAAGATTTCCTCCGCTTAATGGATAACCATTTGCTACCAATAGAGAATAGCTTCTCATCTTGAATTGAGGTGAGTGGATTTACACCAATAGAAACCATAAATTTCATACACAATAAAGGGGATATGATCCATTTTCTTATTTCTAGATAGGAGAGAGCACAGTATGGTGAAAGTTGTAAGCTTTGTTCGGGGGAGTTATTGTCTATCGTTGGCCTCTATGGTAGAATCAGTCGGGAGACCTGAGAGGCGGTGGTTTACCCTGCGGTGGATGTCGGCGGTTCGAGTCCATTTATCTCCAACTCGTGAACTTAGCCGATACAAAGTATGATAGCACCCAATTTTTCCGATTCGGCTGTTCGATCTATGATTTATCATTCATAGACGTTGATAAGATCCATCCAAAGCTCCAACCGTAACGATTCTTACAAAGGGCTCATTCCAATCTGGGGTCGAAACTTGCCATGTAATTGGACGTTATTATATCATCATAGTGACCGACTAATCATCTCTTCTACCCATGTCTCCAATGTTATTTTTTTTTTCTTCTTCTTTCGGGCAGTCTCTATGATAATATTTTCAACTTTTGAGCACTCGGTGGATTTTCTATACCGCAATGCAATTCAATAAAAAAAAGAAGATTGCTTGATCACACAACAACTTGGTTGGATATATATGCTGCTGGACCTATGAGGAGTATTATTTCAAGTTCAACCCTGTTGTGATATTACAGTGGCTATTCGATCTATGACATCATTAAGGTGTTTGACAATGTGAAACTAACTAGATTTTGAATGTAAATTCTTGCAGACCAACAAGCTAGTGTGTACATTAGCAACGAAGTCCAAGATTCAACTCGCTTAACAAAACTATTGTTAGCGATTCGTGCGTGCAAAAACTACACCGTCATCTTTCAAGGGAGACCATGGTTCATGTTCTTTCTGCATAAACATGATTTAATGGAGTCCAAGAACCAATCGTTTTGCTCGATTTTATCACCCTATGAAACATGTTTTTTCTTGCATGGTCTATGTATAATAATTTCTTGAGAGATTTGGGTTCTCGGTGATCATATAGAAAGCTCATCCCACCGGATATTTTTATGTTCAAGAAACCTGGTTTTATAGCAGTTACTGATTATGTAAATTGATACAAAATTAGTGAGTCTTGTTGACTGAAGATGAGAAACTAACGGTGGGTTGCTATGATGCTGAAAGCACGAGCATTAAGAATAAAAAGGGTGGAATTAAGGGTTATTGAGTAATTAATCATTGGAACTACTTTCTCTAATTAACTGGAAGTACGTACTAACACACTATTGTTACTTTTGAAAGTTAAACCCGTAATCTCTTGATTGGCACGCCATCTTTGATACCGCTAGCTAAAGGCTCGTTGGCGAAAGTAGTTTGAGTTCTTTCTAATCTGTAAATATAAAAGGTTACCTCGTATAATTTTACTACCCTACCACTAAATCCGATTCGTCGGTTCTTTAATAAAGTAAAGACACGCAGAAACACGTCCATTAAACAGGACGTCCTGATGCTTACAGCAACCGAACAATTAGTTGACTTGGCAGAAGATATAAATTCTTCCCATGACATGGGCCAACCCCGTCGTGATCAACACATGGGTATACAAGTCATCAGCCAACAAAAGTTTGAGTAACAAATTTCCTATGTCCCCTAACAAATTCTCATTTCAAACGTGTAAATCAAACATTATTGTCACCTTATGTTTTCGTTTCCACATTAAAAAAATAAAAAATTATCAACTTAGTTTGGACATGTGATTGAAAACATTTTAGTCAGTGTAACAAGTAGTCGATATCAACTTATTAACTATAACTATAAACTACTTTATATAACCAACATACAATTCCAGTTATAAAAATCAGGCCAAAAAAAAACGCTAAATCTGCTATAATTTCCCCTTTTTTTTCCTGGAAATATAACGAATACAGCAACAGTGAAAGGGAGTTGCATTCTTTAGTAAGAAAGAGGTTTAAATAAATACATTGTTACAGATTTACAACAAATAAATGAAATAAATAAAGGGAGGGAAGTGAGTAAATGATCAGCAGGTCACTTCGGAAATTCAACAATGTATGTATTCATGTGTAATTGCGTTTTGTCGTAGAAACTTTATTTAGTGACTCGTTAATCACCTAACCTCGTTTTACATGATTTAAAAAAAAGAAATAATAAAGTATTTAAAAAATGTGTACTAAAGGAAATGTGGAGAAGCATACTTGTAGAATGAGTTGGTCTTGAAGAACTTAGGTTTGTTCCAGCCCAGGCCAGCTCAGTATCTCCTGGATTTAGGTAAAAGCAATAGCATGTGATGTGAGGATCCATCTGTAGTAGCTCCAACATAGTTATTTATGGTACAGCCTAATATTGTTCACAATCCCACATGTTCATCACCTTCCTTCCCTCTTCCTGCCTATATCTTTTACCTATACCAATAATAAGAATGACAAATCTTTTAAAATTCTTACAAAATATATACTAAATTTATTTCTCAGGAAAGGGTTAGATCCAAAGTTCATTTATTTCTAAACAATAACTACTGTAAAAAAAAGTAAAATATGTCCATCTGTTTTGCCCAAAACAATGAGAACTAGACGTATTGACTTACATGAAAACTTGCTGAAGATGGTGCAAATTATGTGTTCATGAAGTCAATGTGATCCGTTTACGTTTATTAGACATTGAAAAGAAAATATGAGTCCAGGATTTCTTCTTTTTGACTGGTTGAACCTTCTCTTCCTTCTTCTGATGAAGTTCATTCATGTACAACACAACAGCCTGATGACCAGAAAGCATATAAAAATTAGCCAGGAAGCTGAAGTTATTGAAAATTTTAATTGCTCGAAATATGAAGATGAAAATTCACCTGAGCTCCTTTATCAAGAACATCTTGTGGTGGTTCTTCTAAAGGGTTCCCTTCGGTTTTCAAGACTCGTAATTTTGATAACATCCTAAATGAATCTGGAAAGAATCTTATTTGGTTGTTGCTCATATCCAACTCTTCCAAATTCTCAAGGTTCCCAATGGCCCTTGGTAGGGATGTTAAGTCAGCAAAGTTGTTGCTGATGTTGATTTTCACAAGGGTAGTAGCGAAACATAAGCTCTCAGGCACTGATGCCAGTTCATTGAAACTTAGATCAAGCTCCTTCAAATTTGCGAGGGATGACATGGTAGTTGGCAGCCTGCTAATGTTATTGTAACGAACAGAAATAATTTCCAAAGACTTGAGTTTTCCCAGAGCTTCTGGAAGCGCTTTTAGCTTGTTGTAGTCTGCAAGAAGCTCTTTGAGTGATACACAATGACCAATAATATGTGGGATTTCTTCGATGTTATTGGTCTCGATGTTCAGTTTTTGTAGTTTGACAAGTAAACCAATTGACTCAGGAAGCACAGAGAGGTTGTTTGAGCTCAAATCAAGCTCTTGAAGATGGATCAATCTACTCAAGCTAGCAGGAAGAGATGTCAACTGGTTTGCCCGTAGGTCAAGATAGACCAAACTCAGAAGATCCCCAAAAGATTCTGGGAGTTCAATGATTTTGTTAGAATGCAAATCTAGTTTTGTCAGAGATGAAAGACCTGTGATGGAAGATGGTAATGTAACAAGTCGATTTTCTGACAGATCCAGTGTAATCAAAGTGGATAACTTTCCTATTGAATCAGGAAGCCATTCAATTTGATCCATCAGTTTATTCCTGAGATTGAGATCTTTATTTTCTTTCTTTGAATATACTTCAAACAGACTAGCAAGCTTCATAAGATTCAATTTTGCATCATCTTGGCCTACAAATCAAACCATCATTTCTATTAAACTTCAATTGTTACTTACCAGAAAGGAATATCAGCATCACTGAAGAAAGCTATCCATTATTATAAGAAACCAAGACAAGATAATGTAGTAAACCAGATCAAAACTCACCAGAAGTAATAGCAGATTTTAGAGTGGAATCCACAATCTGGGGCCTAATAACATCACTTGATTGAAGCCCTGCTCTTATCCCATCTCCATTGAATACCGACTTGGACTTGCTAACATAGCTATCGTCTCTAGTGTACAACTCAGATGTTTTCACAGGCTCTTTATCAAAGTACAAGCTCGAAATGGGCTTTGCAGTCAGACTCACCATACTCGGTGAAGAGTAACTAAAAGAACCGTTTGAAGTTGATGCAACTGATTGGGAGCTACTGTCCTTCGGACCACAACAATTAGAAGCTCTCAGAATCATTTCATCGAACAGTTGGTGGTAATTTTCAAGATCCAGCAATTTAATCGCTTCCCTCTTCTGCTCTTCAATCTTGAAATGGACTAAATTCTTCTGCATCTCTACCAACACAATGAACAGTTCTTCAGGAACATCTTTTTGCTTCTTTTGCCTAGCTATGGCCTCGAGTTTCGCTTGTTCCTCGGTCTCCAAGTTTCGAATTAGTATTGTCGCACCTTCAACATCATCAATTCCAGGACGTGGAGGAAGCGACCTATGAAGTCTCATTATCTCTTCCAACACTTCATCTACAGACTTAGCAGCTGATTCCATTTCTTCCACAAAATTTGACTCTAAAATTGATCAAAAACAACAATTACTATTAAATCTAATCAAATGATATAAATTCCTTACTGGATTATATACGAATTGAAGAAGCAATAACACATAAAAAGCAAAATGTACCAAACCTTAATGTCGGAGTTCAATACTTGTCAGCAGTCCTGGCAAAGTTGGGCTTTTCGTGTAGAAACAAAACGAATCACAATCGCCGTCGGGTGGCTTCTAGAACCGTCGTCGTTGACAAATTTCCATTTTGCTTCTACTAAACAAAATAATAATTGCATTCGAATCTAATCAACTCAACAGACACTTGAAGGAAACAAAATGATTTAAAAAAGTGTGAAATCGAAATCAAACAGCGCCGCCCACAGATCCCGGATATTTTATAGATTTAAAAAAAAGTAGGAAAAAAAAAGAAATTAGCGAATCATTTCGGGAATTCTGATTATTCGAAAGCAAATTTAAATCGAAGAAGAAGAAATCAAAGGATGAACAAGTTGTGGATTTGAATTGACCTTTGAATCTTCTCTCACTAGAATAAGGATCAGCAAATAAAGAATGAAAATGAATTTATTTTAAATTCTTAGAATCGACATAGAGGGAGGGACGGCGGCTACTGCGTGTTAAGGTGTAACTGTGTGAGCGAGAATCAAATACCAGCATCCAGGTTGTTTCTTGTTACTTATTTTATTATTATATGCTTTGATTATTTTGAAGTTGATTATTTAGTTTTTTCTTAATCGACTATTATATTAATTTTATTTTTTTCATCATAATTAGTTCTTTATAATTAACTTTTAAACAAACAGATTTTGTTTTAGTTATTTTATATGTTATAAAATTAATTATTTAGTCATACCTAACTTTTAAATAGAAGATTTTGTTTTGTTTTCTGATAAATTATTATCAATTATTATATACATATTCCAATATATATATATATAAGATTTTGTTTTGTTTTCTGATAAATTATTATCAATTATTATATACATATTCCAATATATATATATATATTTATATATTTATATATATATATATTTATATATTTATATATATATATATATTGAAAAGATCATTTGAAAACCGTTTTTATTGTGAGTATCGCGAATACCATTTGTAACCGTCATTAATACTCAAGCTAGAAAAGAAATCTAGTCTTACTTGCGGGACAGGCCCCGTATTAATAGCATAACAAAAATGTGTTTCTCGTCATTCATATGTTTTGCTCGCGGGAATTGGTGCTCGATTCGATCTATTTCTTCATCTCCTTAATTACCAACCCAACCTCCTACATGGATTACAAGAATGAAAGAAACAATATTTTTTTAAAAAAATAGGGTATTTTGGTCTTTTATATAATTTTCCAACCGTAAATTGTGTTCGGATGATTTGTCATTAAAGACCAAGCCTTGATTTTTCCGAAATACCCATCATTAATACATTATTAATGAGTCGTTAATGCATTATTAATGAGCCGTCATTTTTATTGGCCATTGATTTATTTTAATCAAGGACCAAGATTGGTTATCATATATATATATATATATATATATATATATATAGAGAGAGAGAGAGAGAGAGGAAGGATACGGTGAGGACAC
>JAUEJL010081855.1:0-15186 GCA_032274825.1 Drosophyllum lusitanicum
TGGTCTATGACTGTGTCTTCATGAGCAAGTGCAACCTCAGAAGGAGTTGGGTTTGCTCCAGCTTCATTGATTGTTTATGAATTAGTAACAAAAGAAGTTGTTAAAGAAGCATCACGTTCAGTCTGGTTTATGACTGAGAAATCACTTGCTCCGGCTATATCCATAGGGCTATTTGTGTTTGGTAATCCATAAATGGATATAAGTTGAGCCTTAAATCCAGGGTAGACTGAAGTGTCGCTGGCCTTTGGAGCTTCAGATGTTGGAGATATGCCACCACCATCACTAGTAGTGGTAAATGCATCACTGTCAGATGGCTTAGGGTCTGACATATCATGTGCATGGGTTACATCCATAAGATCAATTAGGTCGACTGATCCATCGAGGGATGAGGGGATAGTGTTAGCAGCACCGGATGTGGGAGCATCCGTGACTAGTGGTACCTGAGTATCACTGAGTTTGCTGATTGACTCGTTGATAGTGGGTTGAGAAGTCTTGCCTGACTAGTTTTTTTCAGCATCATGAACTTGTTTAGTGGAATCCATGGCATTAGAGGGTTGTCCTGATGTGTCAAGGGATTCAGAAACAGTGGGTTGGTTGGCAATTTCAGTAACAACTTGGGGTTTAGTTATTCCTTCATCAGTCTTGGTTGCTTCAGAGACAGATGGTCTTTTGGCTATCTCATCATCAGCATAAAGTGGTATTACTTTACTTGGGGTTATAGCCGACTTTACTTGGGTAGCACGTTTGACAGTAAAGGGGTTGGATGGAGTAAGATAAAAACGAACTTTTATTTTGATAAGGGGTGCTTCATCCTCATCGTCCTCTGAGGAGGTTTGGATTAGTTTGGCATGTATGGGAAGTATGGGGATGAAAATGGTGATTTGGTACTGGTATTTGTTTTGAGTATTCTAAGAGAAGTGGTAGGTTTAGATATGGTAGAAAAAAATGTGTGTTTGGGTTTTCAGTGACTTGTGGTTTGGGAGCAGAGGTCAGGTCTTTTCTTTTCTTGGGAGGATTGGAAGATGGTTCGATGGTGGTAGTAGCAGCTTCAGAAACATGTGAGAGTGAAATACCAAAGAGAGGGGATGGAATAATAGGAGTAGGGTTTAGAGTGGCATACCTTAGCATAGTCTAAGGTAGCGATGGATTGAAAGCATTTGTTGAGCCACTCCATAAGGAACCAGGTAGAGTGGGATGGTTGAGTCGATGAGTAGCAATATTGTATTCATCTCTGCTTAGAAGAGAATGAATCACTAGAGAGATAAATCAGGGAAAAGAAATTTGTTGTGATTTGGTTATGGCATTCAAAGTAGTAACCAAACCATCCATGTTAATTTCAGCAAAGTCTATGATTTGATCATAAATCAAAGCATAGGCTATTTTCAGCACAGTTTCACTAACTTGATCAAGACCTCCAGTTTTGCTGGTCATACAGAAGTTTAGGTGAGTCATGAGGTAGTTCCACTCTTTTGAAAGGTGAGTGTGAACCATAGAGTTTCCCTTAACCTTAAGTTCATCGGGGTATCGAAAGTAGCCAAACAGTGCATCTTTGGCATCACTTTTCACAATAGTGATGTTTTGTTATGGTAGATGAAGAACCCTATCAAGAAGTTGCTTGGTTATAGTTGCTGGTTTTCTTCCGGTGAGCATGGTGAAGGTGATGCGCTGAGACTTGGTTTTTGGTTGAACAGCTTTAGCGGTCATCCAGAATTCACAAAGGTGTTCTTCAAACATTTGAACCTTTGCACAGAGAGCAAAGTTCAAAGGGCAGTTGTGAAGATAGGTCACAATTTGGTGAAACAGAGAGGAGTTATCAGCAAGAATCAACACAGTAGGATGATTATTATCCTTTATGAGATGGACGAAATTGGGAGTTTGGGGATGATGTTGCTTGGAAGATTGACACAAGGAGTTGCAGCCTTAGGAGCCATTGCAGCACAGTTAGCTTGATTTTGCAAAGAATGTAGAGATGGTTTTGCGAGAGAAGATGAAGTGGAGGTAAAAAATTTGTGAGAGGAAATTTTGGGAATTTAAATAGGTTTTGAAAAATCTAAATGGTTGAAAATTAATTCTTAATTTAGATTGTGGGATTCAAACGTGTGGTCCCTAAAAAGTATATGCGGGTTTCATGGGCGTGTGAGGAAACCAAAAGCGTGTGTACATGTCAGATGACGTAGGAAGTGTGCCAAAGTTTGATAGGTTTTAAGCACAATCGAGAAAACGGGTTCTTCATTTAATTTCCTTTAACGCTTAACCAAAAAAAACGTTAGAAAGAAACTAGAAAGAATTGCAACAAATGTGAAAACAGGGTATTTTAGTTACTATGAATATCATAAATTTCACATATCAAGGTTGATTACTCAGGGTTTTGAAGGTGTGAATTAGTAATTTATACCATTTGGAATTCATATTCTAGGCAAACATTAAAAGATAATACATAATAAAGAATATGAGCAACATGCAACACAAACACAGAATGCCAACAATTGCAAAAGCTAGTTTTATATATAACTTATAACAATATTTACAAAGGAAGAGCTTTTACATTTCTCAAAGATTAAATAAAAAAGGAGAGGTGATCAAAAGATTGTAGGAGGGGAATATCAAGTAATGATATATGCTTAAGCTAAGACTTCAATGCCCACACCATTATTTGCTATATGAATGGTTATTGTATAGAAGATTGGAAAGATGATTATCGATATGACGAATTCAATGATGAAGGAGAAGGATACTTGAGCAGAATGAAGAAACTTTGGTGAAGAAGATGAAGTGAGGTATAGAGAGAGTGATAAATAATAAGGAATAAAAGAAGTTGATGATTAAATAGAGAAATAACTCATGATGGTTTCAGAAGTCATGTGACATTTTAATATATAATTTGCTAAGTGTAATTATATAAAAATATATTTTATGATAGCTGGCATTAAATGCGATTTGAAAGAGTGAATAGTAACACAAGATAAATGTACTTAAGGAATTATCTAAGTGTTGGAAAACACAAAGATAAAAAGTTAAGTATATTTTATTCTTATAAAGAGTTAACATAGATTTTTACCTTCAGTGAGCTAAGATTCAGATGGATTTAACATACCAAGTTCAGCTACAAGTAGTGTAAACCGATGTTCACCCAAGGCTTTGGTGAAAATGTCAGCAAGCTGATGTTCAGTTGGTATGAAGTACAGCTCAATTTCATTTTTGGCTATGTGATCCCAAATGAAGTGATGTCTGACATCGATGTGCTTTGTGCGAGAATGCAGAACAGGATTGTTTGAAATTGCAATAGCACTTGTATTTTCACAATAGATGGGTGTTTTCTAAAATTTCAACCCATGGTCAGCTAGCTATTTTGCATCCATAAGATCTGAGCACAATAGCTTCCAGCTGAAATGTATTCAACTTCAGCAGTGGACACAGAAATAGAATTTTGCTTTTTGCTTTGCCAACTGACTAATTTTCCAATGAGTAACTGACATGCTCCTGTTGTACTTTTCCTATCTATCTGAAAATCTGCATAGTCAGAATCTGAAAAACCAGTTAGATCAAACCCGGAGTCTCGGGAGTACCAGAGACCTAGATTGGGTGTACCCTTCAGATATCTAAAAATCCTTCTGATAGCAGACAAATGAGTTTCTTTGGGATTTGACTTAAAACGAACACAAAGGCATGTGGATGTCAAAGATCCACTACTTTCCCATTAGGATCAGCTGTGAGTTTTGTCTTTAGAGCAATGGGAGTTTTAATGGGTGAGCTTTCAATGAAGTTAAACTTTTTCAACAAATCAGATGTGTATTTTTCTTGATTTATGAAAATACCTTGTTTAGATTGTTTAATTTGAAGATAAGAAAATAGTTTCTCACCCAGAATGCTTATCTTAAACTTGTTTGCCATAATTTTCTTAAACTTTTTACAAATATGTTCAGCTGTTGACCCAAATATTATGTCATCGACATAAATTTGTACCAGTATTAGCTTAACTTTTCTTTTCTGAGGAAAAAGGTATTATCGATTTTACCTCATTGAAATCCATTGCTCAAAAAATGAGCAGATAAAGTATCATACCAGGCACGAGGAGCCTATTTTAGTCAATAGAGAGCTTTGTCTAGCTTATAGACATGGTTTGGAAATTTTGGACTTTCAAACCCATGAGGTTGCTAAACATACATTTCTTCTTGAATTTCACCATTTAGAAAGGTACTTTTTACATCCATATGAAAGACTTTGAAACCCTTGAAAGCAGCAAAGGCCTAGAATAAACGAATGGCTTTCAAATGAGCAATAGGAGCAAAGGTTTCATCATAATCAATTCCTTCCTCCTAACTGTAGCCCTTTGCTACCAGTCGTGCTTTGTTTATGACAATAGCCCCAGACTCATCTCTTTTGTTTCTAAAAGCCTACTTAGTTCCTATTATGGATTTATCTTCAGGTGGAGTAACAAGCTTCCAGACTTTGTTTCTTTTAAACTCATTCAGTTCTTCCTGCATAGCTATTACCCAACTTGAGTCTTTCAGTGCTTCGTCAACCTTTTTGGGCTCTATTTGAGAACTAAATTCTGAGAACATGCAAAAGTACAAGGATGCAGTGCTTCTTGTTTGAACTCCTTTATTGAGATCACCTATGACCTTATCAATAGGGTGAGCACGAGTCCACTTAGTTGCATGTTGTTGTTGCTTTTGAGTTCTTTCCGGTAACGTAAATGGTAGGTGGTTTTCAATGATTAGTGGAGCTATTTCTAAGTTTGAAAATGAATCATGAGTTGTTTCAGTGGGAGAATTATCAACTTCTACGAGTGGAGACTGAAATGAGGATTCAGTATGTATTTGAGGTGTTTCATTTGATTCATCATATTCATCTTCTTGTGAAACATCAACATGATTATCTTCAGATGGAACATTCGGCAATTCACGAAATCATCAGTGACTTCCTTTTCAGTGAAACTTTGAGTAGATTAAGTATCGTACTCATCAAAGGTAACATTCATTGTTTCAACAAAAGCATACTTAGCAGGAATGAAGATTTGGTAGGCTTTGGAAATTTCAGAATATCCTATAAATAGACTTTGTTCACCTTTGGGATCAAATTTACTTTTCTGATCTTTTGTGTTAAGAACAAATGTGCTTCCAAACACTTTAAAGTAACCAACATTTGGTTTCTTCAGGTATAACAACTCATATGGAGTCTTGCCATGCCTTTTGACAATGATTGAACGATTTTGAGTGTAACATGCAGTGTTGATGGCTTCAACTCAGAAATAGGTTTTCAGAGAGACTTCAGCTAACATTATACGAGCAGCTTCAATTAGTGTTTTGTTTCTTCTTTTAGCGACACCATTCTGTTAAGAAGTATATGGAGTAGAGAAATTTTAAATGATGCCATTTTCTTCACAAAAGTCTTCAAGAGTGTGATTTTGAAACTCAGTGCATGATCACTTCTAAGTTGTTTAACTTGAGTGCTAAATTGTTGTTGCATTTTTCGAATAAAGCTAATGAGAATATCAACAGTTTCACTCTTGTGTTTTAGAAAGAATACCTATGTATATCTTGTATATTCATCAATTATTACAAGAGTATACTTCTTTCCACTCATACTTGGTATGCTTACTGGACCAAACAAATCCATGTGCAATAACTGAAAAGCAGTATTGATTTGATCACAATATTTGGATTCGTATACTGATTTCTTTTGCTCTCCCTTTTCACAAGCATGACACACTTTATCTTTGACAAAATTAAGAGAGGGCAAACCACGAGTTAGTTGAGATTTTGACAACTTGTTGATATTTTTGAAGTTCAGATGAGACAATCTTTTGTGCCATAGCCAATTTAGCTTGGAATCAGCTTCAGAATAGAAACATGCATCAACAGTAGATGTAGCGGAACTGAAGTCTACTACATACATATTTCCTTGACGTTTGGCTTGAAGAACTTCTTTTCCTTTGTTGTTGAAAATGGAACCCTTGGATTTTCTGAAGACAACTTCATAATCAGCATCACACAGTTGACTGATGCTGATCAAATTGTGTTCCAGTCCAGTGACATGAGCAACATTTTTTATACTAACAGAACCTTGACTGAGATAACCATGTCCATCAGTCTTTCCACATTTTCCTCTACTAAAAGTAACCTTTAGACCATTGACCTCTTTTACCTTGTTCAATAGGGACTTACACCTGATCATACATCCACAATCAAGATACCAAATATTGTTTTGTTGATTGCCTTGCACAATACTTTTAGAGGTTAGACAAATTTATGAGCCTATTTTTGAATGGGATCAGAAGAAGAGCAATTCATAGAATCAGCATACTCAGTAGAGGAGGTATTTATGATTGGTCTGGTTATTTCAGAAATGCAGTGTTTGGCTTCGTGACCTCTTTTACTACATTTGTAGCATTTGCAAGTTTCTTTTTTATTTTCTTGTTTGTATTTTTCATATTTAGTTTTCTTTGGTTTTTATTGTTTTCTCCAAATAATTTCAACATTTTAAACAATGCATCTTTCACATCTTTGATTTTTTAGATCGGCAAGACAAATGATTTGTTGATTTTAGTTGAAACTTTAATTTCCTTTTATTCAATAACTTTGATGTCTTCAGGTGAGATGGTCTCAGTTTCAGCTGACATACAGTAGACTGACTGTCCTTCTTTATTTGTTATGACTGATTGAGGGATCTCATAGAAAATTTCAACTCCAGATAAAGTTTCAGAAATAGAATTTTCAGATGACTGACTCTTTGTGTTAGGAAAGTATTCAGATATGGTTTCAGGTGTGGCTTCAGATATGGGTTTGCTTTAGGTAAAGCTTGAGATTTCAGATTTGTTTGGAACAACTTCTTCAAATTCAGAAGATAATTGAATATTTCGAATTTAGAATTTGTTCCTTCAGTGAAATTTGGAATTTACTGATCAGATTTGGCAAAAAGTTTATACAACAGTTCAGGGTTTCCAATGTTGTTGATTGGAACATCATCAAAAAACATTTCATCGACATTTTTACAGTTTTTGCTAAAAATAGCAGCCTGTTTGACGTGACCTAGGCCTACTCTTTCTCTTTGAATGTTCATTTGATGATTTATGCTTTCAAATGCAAGTTTATTTGGACTCAACCATAAGTCAATGATTGATTGACGATCATTAACTTTTTCATTTGCAATTTTCAGTTCACTTTTAACTATTTTCAGTTCATGAAATAAAATTTCTAAATGGCAATTTAAGGCATATGATTTCTGAAGGTAATTTTCATTTTCCATCTCAATTTTGCGTACTACTTGTTTTAGATCAGATATGATTTGTTTCATTTTGATTTGATTGTTATGAGCAATTGACAAATCAAAACACAAATAAGCAAACATATCATATTTTTTGTAATTCTTAAAATTGGATACCTTATACATCATGGTGGGATTCCAGCCATCAACAAAACTTAGCTTTTCAGCTTCAGCTACATTAGTGTTGAACTTGCTTTCAGTTACCATTAGACACATTGTAGGATGAGCTGAACCAGAGATTTCTTCAGTGACTTAACACTTGTCTTTATTCACAACATTCTCCCCTTCATTTGAAAAGGTTTCAGACTCAATCCAATTTAGATCTCCAGCAACCATGGCTTTTTCTTCCTTTTTCTTGTACCTAGATAACTTTTGCTTCAGTGCCTTGTACTTGTCAGCTTTAGAAGAATAGCTCTTTCCCTGACTTGAAGCATTTGCTTTGACAAAGCAATCAGCTGCGAAGTGACCCAGCCTTCCATACTTGAAACATTCTGCTTTTTTTTTATCAAGAGTGACCTTTCACTCACTTGTGGACTTATTTTCAAATCTTTTCTTTCCGTCAGATTTGAACTTCAAATTTTTTTTGTAATTTTTCATAATGAAAGCTTTTTTAGCATTTCCATCGTTAGTGATTTCTGCTTCCACAGCTACAGACCAATTTTTCTCAGCTTCTGAATCTTCTTCTAACTCAAAATCTTCAATAAGTACACCGGAAGATGTAGATTTCAGATGATTGTCAACAACCAGAGCGAGAGACTTTGGAATGACTTCTTCATATCAAGCTTCTGAAGACAAATTTGCTCATCATTCTGCAGAATACCATACAATTTGTGCATGTCCATATTTCTGAGCATGTTGTTAGATCTTAGGATCATACACATAATGTCCCATTCAGAGGGAAGTGAATCAAGAAATCGATTCAGGATTTGAAACTAGTATCTTTCAACATCTACTTTAGTCATGTCATTCAGTAAACAAGTGAATCTGGTGTAAACTTCAGTCAATGTTTCAGACTCTTTGGCATAGAAACTTTCATACTTTCTAATGATATTCGTTTTCTTGTTCTCTTTTACTTCATCAGTGCCTTCAAAAGAGATGCACAAATTTTCCCACTTTTCTTTAGCAGTTTTGAGATTACAAACAGTATGAAATATCTCATTTAGTAAAGCAATCACGATGCTATTCCTGATCTTAGCATCAAGATTGACATACTTCTTTTCTTCCTCTGTCCATTGAGATCGAGGTTTTGGATGAGCAGTAAGTGAAGTTTTAGATGAGCCAGTCTCTACAGAAATAGTAAGAGGAAAATAGAGACCTTCCCCAAGGATAGAATTTGAGTTGCAATCAATGTTTTCTAAGTAGAGAAGTATGCGATTTTTCCAACTGGTGAAATGCTCAATTGAAAATTTAGGAGGTTTAGCAGAAGACACATTATCCATATACTCGGATTTTGACATCTTGAACAGATCACTAGTTATAGAAGAATTAGAACCTGCTCTGATATATTTTTCCCAAATATAAGAAAAGATGTAATACTAACAAAGATTAAAAATCAAAGTGTGGAAATAGTATATAGCAATTCGAACGGATTTATCAAAGTTTGATTATATTAATAAACAAACTTACAAGCATTCAAGAACAAACTTGAATGTGGAGAACAAACTTCAATTTCAGAACACACTGAAATTGAGGGACGAACAAACGGACACTCTTCTCTAACACAAGAGAAGAGTACATATATGTTTCGCAAATAAATCCTGACCGTGTAAACAATTACACATGTAATCATCTGCATAAAAGTAGGTTAGGGAATCCTAACAAACTTCTAAACCAATGAGAAGGTCGGATCTTGAACCGCTTGTCTCACGCGATATAACAATGATAGTGATAACAATGACGTGTGCAATATGTTAAGGGGACCAGTTGTTTAGTAAAAACATACTTCAGTTGAACTTCAATCTTTAGATCAGCAGCGCTTCCTTCAGATTGATAAAAGGATCCTCTTCGGTGAACCGTCTTCAACGGCTTGCGAAAGGAATAGTGTTTGTCAGATGCCTTCTTTGAAGAACACCGTGACTTGATGGAATGTAAGCAAATCTGATACTAACACTTAAAGGAGTACTTCAGGAGGAAGTCTATGTGAAACAACTTCTTGGCTTTGTTAGTTCAATGTATCCACACCATGTTTATAAGTTAAACAGGTCTTTGTATGGTCTGAAACAAGCTCCAAGAGTTTGGTATGATACATTGTCCCAATATCTACTATCTAAGAACTTCACAAGAGGCGGTATAGATATAACTCTGTACATCAGAAAGAGTAAGGGACATGTCATCCTAGTACAAATATATATTGATGATATTATCTTTGGATCAACCAATAATGCTCTATGTGAGTGGTTCTACAAGATCATGTGTAATGAGTACACGATGTGTATGATTGGTGAGATGACATACTTTCTAAGACTTTAGATTACACAGAGTCCAATGGCATCTTTATTTATTAAAGCAAGTATGTTCTTGACTTGATTAAGAAATGTGAGTTTGAAAATTGTTCGTCAATAAAAACACCCATGTCACCCTTTGTTAAGCTAAGTAAAGACTAAGATGGCAAATCTGTATGTCAGACAACTTATAGAGGAAGAATTGGTTCATTACTCTATTTGACAGTAAGTAGGCCTTATATCATATTTGACTGTTTGTAATCTCTCACACGAAAAATAAAGTTATTTTATTTACTAAAACAAAATAATATTACTTTTCACCAACTTGCTCATATAATTAATATTATTTTTAATACACCACTTGGTTTCCCAACTTCTAACTTACTACCAAGACTTCTATAAATAGATATGAATGCTTAACGTGCAAAACAAACCAGAACTACACAAAAAGAAAAATCTCTCTCGATGAACAAGCTTCAAGCTTTTAAGCAAAAGCAAGTTTTTAGAGTTAGCAAAAAAAAGTGTTGAAAAACTTGTCTATGTGTTGGACCTCTTAAATATTAATTGTTTTAGAGAAGCTTGTCTATGTATTAGACATTTTAGTTGCCACTTTTTATTGTATTTGGAATTTCCACTTCCTTATACATGTAATTCTTGATTCATATCAATAAGAATTATATTAAAAGTATTAGTATATGTTGTTTGTATTCAACCCCCCTTCTACAAACATTTGTTGTTACGTACTTAATCTGAGACTAATAATAAATAATTTGTGTGTTAGTAGGATCACTAGCAACCTGCTTGTAAGGATGACTAGGAATAAATAATATATTCTACTATTACATAAATATTACATAAATTTAAATAAAATTAACAAATAAATTTAATATAGTCAAAAAAATTACAACAACTTAGAGTAGCTTTTTCATTAACAATAGTTCCATCTTTACGGGTGCAGGTTTGTTGATATATTTATCTTCGTGTTGGTTTTGCACCATTATTTTTCATTGCATGTGGCAATGAAAACGAAATATGAACATCTAGTGACTAGTTATTTTATTAACAACCATAGTGATACAATGGTATAGTTTGATTACCTCTTTATGAGCAAGCCTAGCAAAAGATTTTATCCCAGTTACATAAGGCTCTTTCATTTATACTCAAAGGCTTGTAGCCTACTGATATTGAAGTAGTTTAGGTTTAGTGTTGCTCATGGTATATAGTCAGGGGTTCAAATTCCGTCGTGGACATATTTATGGTAGATTTAGGAGCGGTTCAAAAAAAAATATGCTCGATTTTTTCATTTTTGGTCACAAAATACCTATGAAACTAAATATAAGAAATTAGTTAGTTAGTCATTAGCACTTATACAAAACTAAGATTAGTAAATGGTATCACAACACTTCACAAGATACCTAAACTGTTCTGGCTTAACCTGATTATCCGTTTGTCTTGTCATAATTTCATCATTCGAAAGTGTAGGATCATAAAGTAATTAATATAAAGTAAATATAAAGTAATTAATAATAATTTGCTATTGAGAAAATGATATTAGTTGTTGACCTTTTTAGGTCAAAGAAATTTAATGGGATAGTTGACTTTAGTTAGTAAAAAACTTTAAAAGAAGCATTTTTTTAAGTGGGTAAGATGTCTAGTATACCTATTGGCAAAACAAATATTCAAATCCTCTTGGATATCTCCTACTATACACTCCCTCAAACTCAAACACACACCAGGTATGTGTTACTGTCCTTTAGAGAGAAAAGAGTGCGAGGGATAAAGACGATAGCTTAAATTTAAGATCAAATCAGTTATCCCAGCCCTTGCATGTCGATTATTGAAGGTTAATATCAGAACTCAAACATCAAAAGATCTAAAATAATGATAAGAAAAGGCTAATATTGACGGGAAATTCTTTTTTTTAACGACTAAATAGTAAATATACACACTTCTTAAATCTATACTATTTTGTACACTACGAGACTTGACTTTACAACCTTATAAGATACCAAGAACACCAGAAGATGTATTGTTTTATGATGTCATTAGTTAAAACTTAAAAGGTTACGCAATTCATAAACATTTTCTTTATTGAATTTTTTGTTGAACAAAGAAAACATCTTAAAATAAATTCATAAAGTTTTTTTAGATTTAATATATTGTAGTAGAGCTTGAGTAAAGTGATTTAAGCCTTTAGAACATACCCTCCTGAATTCATGGATGTGAAGGTTAAATATGAGTAGAGGTTACTTTTTCAATCAAGAAAGGTAATTTACAAACACTTGGACCCATGAATTCACCCACTTGATATCACCTTTAGGTAACATACTAACATGGCCCAAGATGCCATGAAGATATTTCACTTTTTGGTAGATTTTCATATGGCACCCACAATTCCACAAATGTAAGCACCAAAGAGAGGACCCTCCTTCCAAACTTCTTTCACCAATTTTTGGTAAAATTGATTTTTTTTTTCATAGAAAATTTGTGAAAAGTTATATAAGGGTTTAGTTCCTGAAAGTGTACTGAAATTGTCACATTTACTATTGTGTATACTCAACTTTCAAAACTATCATTCAATATACTGAACTTTCTATAACTACCATTTAATATACGAGGTTACCTACAAAACAGGTAACTGATAATTTGTTTTATTTTTACTTTTTTTTAATTACACATTTTCCACCTCATAATATTGAAGAACATCATCTTTAACAAGATGAACATGAAGATGTGTTCTTCCTTCAAGAACATCTTCAGATGAGGAAATCACTGAAACCATGAAGAACAACCTAAAATTGAAACCCATGAAGAACACCATAAACAAAATCTGGAAATCATGATCTGACTCAAAATCGAAACCTATGAAGAACACCCTAAAATATGGAATCTGGAACGATCGATATTCAAACCCTAAAATCGAACTCAATACGAACACATATCTGTGAACCAAATCAATTGAAACCTCAAATCTGGAATCGATTGAAACCTCACACTATTGAATCATAAAATCTGGAGTCGATTGAAACCTCGAATGAAAAACCTAAACTCTGTGAACCAAATCAAACTCAAAACCGAAAACGAAAACCCAAAAATCGAACACTAAAATAATCGGGACTTACCTTTGAATTCCAGATCGCTGAGCAAGTCGAAACCCCAAATCGAAACGACCAAGTCGAAAGAAGAATCATACTTACAATCAACCTTAGATCGCTGAGCAAGTCGAAACCCCAAATGAAAACCCCATATTGAAATCCAAGATCTGTAATCGTCTAAGAACCCTAAATCAGCAAAGATGAAGACCTATAAACGCGTAATCGCCTGCGAACCCAAGATGAAGACAGATGAACGCATAATCGCCTGAGAACCCTAAATATTTGAACCGATTTCATACCACATATGAAGATGAAGACCTATGATCTGTAATCGCCTGAGAACCCTAAATCGATTTCTTTGAATCAGTGGTTATTATTATTATTATTATTATCATTATGATTATCATTATTATTATTATTATTATTATTTTTAAACAGAGAAATTACATGTCAGCATCCAAGTAAGATACCACATCATCAAAACCGGTAACACGTCTACGGATAACCTGCTATACCAAGTTGGATATATTAATTTGTAGTTATTGAAAGTTCAATACATTGAATGGTAGTTTTGAAAGTTGGGTTACACAATAATAAAAAATAACAACTTTATTACACTTTTAAAAACTAAACTCTTTATACAATGCATAGTAAAATTGTTTCTTCCTATTTGGTTTACGCCGATAAGTGGATTGAATCTTTATCGGTACCTAAGTTTTATTTTTGTCAACCGGAACGTTGGGAGGACATGTCAACCTTCTACTTAAGGGATATGATAGAAATGTGATTTATGGGTAAATTAAATGTTGACTTGAGGAGGAGTGCAGATGTGATGACAGAAACGTGGTATCATGATATGAAGAGACGTGATTGTATTTCTTATACAAGTCATGGATCATTATTGTTACAATTAACATTAATAAGGTTAAGAATTTATTGGTTATATTTAAAAAAAATTAAAATGATTATATAATATTTTAGAATAATAAAACTAAGAATTTGTTGAATATGATTTTTTGAAATACTATAAACCGTAAATTTGATATTTATAAATTAAGATAATCAAATACGCTAATTTAAAGTTTAAGAATGACATATATGAACTTATCTCTAATGATTTTGATTTAATCAAAAGTCAAAATTGAATCCATTTTTGACAAAAAAAAGTCAAAATTGGATTTTAATTTCTATTAAAATAGATAATTAAGATTTGATAATAAAAATTTTCATCTAAATTCAATGGCTAAGATTATCTAATAGATTTTAGTAAAGTTAATCTTTTATTATATTAGATTAGATTAGAAGAAGATTAGATAGATAGAAGATAAGAAGTCATACGTATTTATCTATACGTAATATTATATAAAAAATTTAACATTCTCTCTTTTTGTTCATTTTAAAAGTTCTTAAAATTCAATCAATACAATATCTTGACCTTACATTTTATCTCTATTAATCTCATCCATCCTATTTTTAACTATTTCACTTTTTCTCTCATACTTTATTTAACTTTTTAATTATTTAAAATACACACATCTACTAATACATTCTCCCCCATATCAACATAATTCTTCATCCATATCAACACAATTCTTAAGATCTTATTATCTTTCTTTTTCTTATTTTATAAATAGAAATCTTTTTTTTATTTTAAAAGTGTTGATAGAAATAAAAGAAATAGAAAAAAGAAAACTGACGTATACAAAATATTTTATTTGAAAACAATTTAAAATAAATTTTTTATGACCTATGCAGATGTACATATACTCTGAAGAATTCTTAAAATGAGTGATTTATACATAATATTTTTTATCATGCACAATAATAAATTGCTTTTGAACATTTATACTCATAAATACATAAATAAGAAATAAAGTTGATAATTATATAAAAGTGTAAATATCTATTTTATTGTGTATGACTAAATTATGTTATATATAGAGCACCTCCCTATGTGTAAGGACCTTATTATTATACATATGATATAGTTGATTGGAGATGACTAGTCTCGGTCCTTAGGTGTAAACACTAGTGTTTTGAGACAAATTTTTCTTTCTTTCACAAAAAATTGCACTTGCGTTATTTATAAGAAACAAATACGACTAATTCACTTAAGAAAGACAATGAATAAAAAAAGAAAGACGAAATATTCTAATTATCTCTACTATTATATAAAGTATTTAGCTCATTTTTTAAAAACCATTTTAAGTTAAGTAGTACAACTAATAAACATCATTACAATACCTTAAGCAATTTTAAAAAAATGTGGTTGAATTTAATATGCAATAAATTACACAAATCGCTTAAAAAATATTTAAGCAAAAAATTGGTAGTGGTCAAGATTTTAGTTACTAATAGAATTTCATATGCAATAATTTATATAT
>JAUEJL010081866.1:0-7500 GCA_032274825.1 Drosophyllum lusitanicum
TAACCAAGGAAAATTGCTTCATCAGCCTTAGCCTCAAATTTTCCTAGGTTATCCTTTTCATTGAGTACAAAGCACCTATTTCCAAAATGGCTGTACCGTGAACGCTGCAATCCGAACGGCATGACCATGAACTCAAAATGGCTGTACCGTGTTCTTAACGCCGTCTTTGCAATATCTTCCTTTCGAACCTTCAATTGATGGCATCCAGAACGTAAGTCAATCTTTGAAAACCATGCGGCTCCCTGTAGCTGATCGAATAAGTCGTCGATTCTCAGTAGCGGGTATCGGTTCTTTACTTTAAGCTTATTCAGTTCTCTTTAGTCAATGCACATCCTAAAAGATCCATCCTTATTTTAACGAAAAGTATAAGGGCGACCCAAGGCGAACTACTCGGCCTAATGAAACCCTTATCTAACAGTTCCTGGAGCTGACTCGTAAGTTCCTTCATCTCTGGCGGCGCTAGTCTGTATGGTGTCTTGGCTATCGGTGTAGCTCCTGGTACCAGATCGATTCTGAATTCTACCCGGTGGTCGGGCGTTATCCCCGGCAGATCCTTCGGAAATACTTCTTGAAATTCTCTGACTACCGGTACATCCGACGCTTCTAATGTGCCCTTCTCCTTCTTCCTCACTTTGGTTACTGTGCAAAAAGTTGCTTCTTCTTTCCGGCATTCCCCCGTGATGACAATCTCTCCCCCATTAGGAGTTTGGATTCTAACTCTCCTTAAGTTACATACAATGGTGGCTTGATGACGACCTAGCCAATCCATCCCCACGATGACGTGAAATTCTCTCATAGCAATCGGTATTAGGTCAATAGTAAACTTCTCGCCTTCTAGTTCTATCACATTACTCTTATACAAACTCAACACACTTAAAGCCTTGTCATCGGCTATCTCTACCTCCAAAGGTACTTCTAGTTTCATAGGTGCTTGGTTGAGCTTTTTACAAAATATGGAAGAAAAAAACGATCTACTCACGCCAGAATCAAATAAAACAAGTGCATGTACCGAGTTTACGAGATAAGTAATTTAGGCTCTGATACGAATTGTAACAACCCAAGTTTTTTTTTGAACAATGAGTAATTTAGATTAAACCGTCAACCAACCATTCAAATATTTAATTACAGACATAAAATAAGTACTGATTGTATCAAAATACGGAAGCGTTAAAACATATCAACGTCTATAAATTTAAATTAAATAAAACTCTTGAACGCTACTGTGTCACTACTATGCTGGAGCCTTGCCCTTGTCGATCCCTGAAGAACCTGAAACATAACAATAACGGGTAAGCATAAAGCTTAGTGAATCACCGCTACCCTTACCCTTCGCAGGAATCTCATCCTGCCATCACATAAACACATAACTAGGGACTCGCCCTCTGCCGCATCTCGGGTCCCACCCGTTTGATGCCTAAACTGGGCCTCGCCCACTATGACTCATTACAGGTCCCAACTTTAGATGAAGTCATCTGCCCCTACCAACCATGAAGGCATGGTTGGTTACTAACATGTCATAATGATAACACATACTAACTTATCGTAATAAGCACATACATTGCAACAATAAACACCTTACATATCACTTACATGTTACGGGAAATAAAGTAAGTTAGGGTAACTCATCTGACTGGCGACACGACAGAGTTAGTCATAATTCTCATCGTTGCTTGTTAAACAAATTGTGACAGCAGAACCTACAACACATTCTTCTGAGTCAATTTCACGTGTAAGTCTTAAGTTGTGCCAAATCCAAGACGCACAACACCCGTAAGTCGGACCAACTACGTAAGTCGGACCACTTACTAAGTTGGACCACTTAGTAAGTCGGACCACTTAGCAAGTCGGACTACTTACTAAGTCGGACCACTTAGCAAGTCGGACCACTTACTAAGTCGGACCACTTAGCAAGTCGAACCACTTACTAGGTCGGACCACTTAGCAAGTCGGACCACTTAGTAAGTCGGACGGCTTAGTAAGTCGGTCCAAGCCCCGTCCGACCTTGCCAAAGTCGGACCAACCACTAAACTTTTCATCTTCATCGGCCCAAGGCACACATGTGGTTCAAACTTAATCTTCTGAAATTCATAAAACTTAACCAAATCCAACAATTTTTGTTTCTAAAGCTTCCTAACGATCATTAAACAAATCCTTTTGAAGATGATCAGTTAACAACAAGTTTTAATGGATTAAAATCCCATTTTGTGTTCTTGATTGAGTCCATCGAAAAGCACAAGAACACGTGTAAAAACCCTCCCAATTTCAGCAACTCTCTCTCTCTCTAACTACAGATATTTCTAAATGGTTAATACTACAAGGGATTCAACATTTATACCTGATGATTTCTTTGAAAGATTAGGCTTAACTTTTGGGTCCTTGATTCTTGTTCCCTCCACAGCCAAGCATCCAAATGCACACACTCACACTTTCTCTCTTTCAGCTTTGAACGTGGATGGAGGTGAATGGAACAGTAACATGCACTTGGGGCTGTGCCCTAAATATAAATATATATACACGTCCTTAGTTTGGGCCAAGCCCACTCCTTAAACTTTCTTGGGCCAAACTTAACTTATAATGAATAGAGCTAGTCCACTAAGCCCAACACATATGTCCACACACACACACACACATATATATATATATACATAATTATATCTATAAACACTTGAAAGAGAAAAAAAATACAATGATTAACCAACTTGTGGTATTTAATTGACAACAATAATATTAATTACGAGTTTATATTCCGATAATACAAGATTCCAAAAAATGGGCATTACATAATTCAAATCCAAACACAGGATATCCTTGCTTTGATTTTCGTTTGTGAGAGACTATTTCAGCAGAATATCGATTAGCGAAATCGTATTCTTCTCCTTGCGTTTTCCTTTTTCTCGTTTTCTTTTCTAAATTGCACCAACCGAAATGACCTATTTATAGGCAAAAAATCGGCGGTTATTGGCGGTGAAATAACCGCCGGTGGTTGAAGGCTGTTATTGGCGGTTATTAGCGGTTAAATAACCGCCTCCTAGCGGTTATTTTGATGGGAAAATAACCACCACCAACCGTCACTATTTGGACGTCGTGTTTCCGAAATTAACTTAACTTATCCGAGTGTCCACTCCGCACCTCCAAACCCGAATTATAACTAAGCCTAGAATTAGCTAGTCTCATGTTAATCCCGATCATATTAAATGGCTTGATGACACTAAAATCACCAACAGAAGGTGGATCGACCGAGGCTACCGGTTCATGTCAATTTAGACTACAGAGGATTGGATATTCCCTCAATATTATGTCCTAGAAAAGATGTTCCGATCAAATTGTGACGGTGAAACATGTCATCTTCTCCTACTCATCTTTAAACAATTTGTGGTATAATATCCACCATTGGTGGGGTATCACTTTTAGCGGTGGGTTGTCCTTCAAAGAGCTAGTGGCTACTGCCTCAAGTTCGTTAAAAAAGCATATCAAGATATGGAGAAGTAGCTATGAGTGTGATTCTAAAAAGCTCGTTTTGGTTTCGCCAAGGTTTGAAGATTGACTTTGCCACAACGCCAAGGTCCAATTGGACGTAAGGCTTGATGTATGTTAAGACCCAACTTGGCGCGCATTTACCCATTATAAGCCGTGTTTTTTGAGGTATAATAAAAGTATTGAGTCATATGAGCTGAATATATATAGTTATTCAGTTATAAGGATAGTTGAATATACTTAAACGAACAAAAAGATGGATAAACTATATTATAAATATACAATTAGGTTCTTTTTTTATAATTGTATACTTATAAATAAAATTATATTCAGAATTGTCCCCTTAAGTCACTCCTTAAGAAACGCCGTGGCCTCGTCATGGCTTCCAAGGCCTGAGGCTTGACTATGCCGCCACACCATGTGTCACGTTATTTAGAACCTTGGTTGTGAGAATAGTTGTCGATCTATCAAATATGGAAGAATCGAAATGTTCTACTGTTTTCGCTTTCAAATAACAAATTGGAAAACATATTCGTCGAGGGCATATCAAGATTTGGGAAGTAGTTGTGAGAATAACTACCAATCCAATATGGATGAATCGAAATGCTCTATTGTTTTCGCTTTCAAATAACAAATTGGATAACATATTCTTCGAGTCTCAATTGCAGGCGTTCTAATGGTTAAAACAACAGACGAAGAAAAGTAACCTAATAAGTTGGTATACGTGGCTAACCATGCCGTTCAGCTTATCAAATTTCTCGTAATGCTACTGAAATGTGGTTCAGTCGTAATACATATAATTGAGTAAGAACGTGCCTTTTTGCATCTTCCGTGGCTATTTTATTTCGGTATGTATTTGGAGAGTAACTTATTTTTATATTCCTACTCCATAGCTTAATTATAGAGTGGTATATTATAGTTGTGTAAGTCCTCTATGTATTGTAACTCTTGAAGAATTTTAATAAAATGTTTGCTTTTCCAAAAAATAAAAAAAATTTAAACGAAAGTGCTGAGTTTGCACACAAAAGGACCCAAAGTTTAAGCATTCACCAATTAACCACAAGCTTAACTAAAACCTCTTGCATTAACCACATTGTAGGTTGTCATAAATTTCACCAACTCAAATAATGCTTTATACAATTGCACCCTAAGAATTTAAATAAATACCAAGCCTTATAAGTTACAAAATTAAATTAAGGGCCATAATACCAAGGCTTGTAAAACATGTTTAATTTACCTGTACAAAATCATGTAAAATGAACAAATAATGTACCAGTAATTCACATAAATCTAAGGAAATCCCAATTTTGTTTCATAAACATCCATACAACCAATTAAGTCAAATAACCAAAACTTTTAAAGATATACTTACTTGTAGTTGAGCTAAATTTAGACAAAGATGTTAAAAGATATCACCTCTTTATGTTTTGTAAGTAGCAAATTTGATAACTCCCTCTTAAGTTTTCCTTATGTTCACAACACTTAGTTTCTTCTCATATGTGTCAACAACATCATTTGACCGTACCTATAGATAAGCTTAATCTTGCATGCCATCTCTCATCCCTCATTAGAATTGACCACCAAAGAGTCTTTATCCTAACGGTATCAAGGTGTGTTTAAGGTGCGTGTCTCTCCTTGGGGTTAAGGGTTCAACTCCTGTTAAGGGCATACATATAAAATAGAATGCGTGTGTGTTTGCTATTAAAAAAAATATATTAGAATGGACCATAAATGATCTTGGCTAGCTATCTTTCTTCCTTAGTATGGTTGCAACTCCTGCCTTTTCAGATTTTTCTTTTATCTTAATATTCCTTTTATACATGACATTCTTACTCGTGCATCCATCTCTTTTCTCTCTTCTGAATTGGCCATGATTGATCTTGGCTATCTATCTTTGTCCTTTTGCTGCAACTCAAGCATTTTCATATTTTTCTTATCTCAAAATTCTTTTATATGTTACATTTTTTCTCGTGCATACGTGCATGCTCACTTACAACCCTTGTAAAAACAACCAGACACAAAGGCTAAACTGATGGCCTCAGGTACACTTTTGTCGCATCCTACCATGTATCATAGCCTTGCTAATGATTTACAATGTATCACATTTGTTCATCAAGACATTTGATATGTTGTTCACTCTCTCTAACACGAACCACACTTGAATGCCCTCAACACATTAATTAGTTGCTACACTATTACTCATCGGATACAACTTCAACATTCATCAGTGCAATATCTAGTTTCTAATACTTATTCTAATTGGGTCAGTTATAGTTTCTAACACTTTTTCTAATTGGGTCAGTTATCCTCAGACTTGTTGGTCCATCTTAGGATTCTATGTATATTTAGCTGAAAACTTAGATGTTCTTGTCATCCACAAACAAACATGTTGTCTCTGTCCATCTTAGGATCCTATGTATATTTAGCTGAAAACTTAGATGTTCTTGTCATCCACAAACAACCATGTTGACTCTTAATCTAGTGTTCATGCATGTTGAATATCCAGGTGTTGCTAATGTAGTTGTTGAAGTAGCATGGTTTCATAACCTTCTTCCGAAGTTAGACTATCAATTATCGCATGCCATTTTTATTTCTTCTGACAATATTAGTGTTTTATATTAATATTCTAGCTCTACAAAGAATAAATTTACATTTAATTTATCAAGATCTATTAGTATAAAAGGTTTAGTAAACTGGAATATATATTTTCAACTTGTCACGTTTTACTATTATGTATATCATGATAGATATATGTAAATAGTTAGGAATTCATTGATATCACATCCATTGTCGCAAGACACTCCAAGGGCCACATGTGAGTGCCTATAAATTAAGGAGTAATGCAACCCCACTCGAAGAGTGAGATTTATAATAGTTATTATGAATCCGTAGTAGTTTGGTTCTAACTAACGTGCGAGTGAATATTATCAACTTAGGATTTAATTTATCATGCATATATATTTATTAGTTAATAAATATATATGATATTAATTAAGTTGTTCAAAAATTGCTTAAATGCTTTTAGTTTAAATCGTTTGAATTTTCGATTAATTATTTAATTATTAGTAAACCGAAAATGTATATATATATATATATATTCAAAATTATATGTGTATATATATATATACATACATTTATATGTATATAAATTGGCTATTCTAAATTGAATAAAAGAGATTCCAAATTCCAAGTTTAAGTTGATAATTGTTATCTTATCTTGTTAGAGTTTGATTTCAGATGAGTTATCTAATTAGTATAAACAAGATTCAAATTCTTTAAGCATTAAAAAATACTGTCCTCTCTTCCTCTTTCTTGTGTGCGTAGGCCAAACCTCACCCAAGAGGGTGTTTCGGTTTTTTGTGTTTCAAGTTTAGTAATCGTCAGTTTTTTGTTCGGGGTTAGCTTTTTCCGGTTTGAAGGAGCTTGTTGGCATTATTACGAGTGAATCACTATTGAGCATCCGAGGTAATATATCTTGACTTTCTTGTTAAGTTTTTGTAATTAAATTATTGAGGTTAACTAGATCATAAATGGTTTTATAGTTCTATACAAGTTTGTTTAAACCACTTCTGCTGATTATTTAATCTTGTTTTTCAAGATTAATTAAACAAGTTTAATAGTTTTGTATTAAAACTAACTAGACGTTTTAGAGAACCAAAAAGTTGTTTTTGATCCTTAAAACCCAGCATATCACACTTTAAGATTTTTCTATTATGTGTATCGAACATTTAATTAGTTTAACGTTATTGTATATATTAAACTTTTTTATGTAACGAAAATACACATAATATCAAAACCTGATAAGTTTAATAAATTTTAGTAAACTAAACCCTAGTATAAAATCAATGTGGTAAGTGTAACTTGACTCTTTTTTGTTTATGTGATTTGGCGTAATGAATTTTCTTGTATAATTGAAAGAGGTAGCAATGTCAAACAACCTTTGGATCCAATGATTCAAGCCATACATGCCATATCTAGAAGTTAGATAAGGCTCTATATGATTTAAAAGAAGCCCTCGGAGAACGA
>JAUEJL010081866.1:10000-15186 GCA_032274825.1 Drosophyllum lusitanicum
TAGGCTCTTCAAATAAGAGTGTTTTTTCATTAATCCATACCCTATAATATATATTATAAGGAAGGATTTTAATGGGAACTGTTTTTCGTACGAGAATAACGAGAACCAATTATAGTCATTGTTCAAAATAGTGGATGATCCAAATTTAATGGTTGTTAAAACCTAAATTAAATCAAACCTATCATATGTTTAACGTAATTAATAAGGAGTCATTTGGACAATATGACAATTATCCCCTACTTTTTTCAAACTAATACGTATACCAAATGCAAAGGTTTTATAATACGAAATTTATATCAAAATAATAAGAAAATTATGCTACTTAATTTGAGACTGATCTTGCTATACTTTTTCGAAGAAAAACAATCAATTTCTGCTGGCTTTTTTTTCAATACAACATCAGATATGTGTACATGGTGTAGATGGATGCACGTGTGCACCTAGTTTTTTTCCAACACAGATACAGATAGGTGCACATGTGCAACTTAGATTTGATTTGATCAAACTCGGTTTCAAGTTAATAATAAGTACAAATATATGACCTAAATAACTTTACTTTAAAATTTATTTAGACATTTTTGCTAAACTTCAATAATCTTACTGACAAATGGATAGAAAGATTAGTATCTTTGGTGCTCATGTGCATATGCACCAGTGTGCCTTGGTGCTCATGTTCATATGCACATGTCAAGTTAGGTGCTCATGTGCAACTCAGAGTTGGTTAGAAGTGTTTATTATTCAAGCCATAACCTTTTAATTTAATACAAATTCCATGAATAAAGCAAAACAAATATGAAACAAACAATTGTAATCAAAACCTAAAGTCAAAAAAATAAACAAAAAAAGTGCTACCAAAAGGAGTTCTTCTCACATTTACAAAAGGGAAAAGTTAAAATAGAAAGTTAAATAAAATATTCAGGTTGCAAAGGACACTAACCGCATCAAAACACATAATACAAATCCATCAAATAAAGCATAATACAAATCCTACCTTGACTAAATTTAAAACCGACACTTTCTTCAGAATGAAAACCAAATATTCTCATAATAATGAACAAAGTGTTGCGATAAAATCATTGAAAAAAATTTGAGCAAAAGGAATTGGTACTTGTGAGACAAGAATATGAATCTAGACTAAAAAAAGTTGAGTTGCCATAGATCTCTCTTTGTCTGCTTTCACCATATTTGTCAATATCAGAGGGGGGTGGTCACTGTTGGTGGGAGAAACTGTGACTGAGACCGTAGTGAAGTAGATCTCGGTGGTCCACCAAACATGGTTGTCGTTGCCGAGCACCAGTGAGACAAAAAAAAGAGAAAATGGTGTTGGATTTGTTGTCGCCATGTGATTTGGGTTTTTATGTTTGAACTTCTAACGATAGTAGCAATTGATGCCGTAGATGGTGGTCGGTGACGTTGTAGGTAGGAGAGGGTTTTAAAGGGCAACACTTATCATAGATCAGGACCAGTGAAGGTCGCTAGTGAAGGTCTATGGGTTGCTCTATGGATGCTCATCGGTGAATGTTGCCGAGATTGCCGTGGAGCTTTTAGCTTGAAGAGAGAGAAAGAGAGATGGAGGAGAGGTCCATGTATTTTGTTTTTAAAATGATTAGACCCCCGTTGTGCCCGATGTACAAGTCAATGTGAGTATATTAAATTTGGACTAAAATACCCTTGTCATTAAAGCAAAAACATTTAGGGTCTGTTCTGTTTGACGGAAAGGAATGATAAAGGAATGGAATAGACAAAGGAATGGAATGGACAAAGGAATAGAATAGTTCATTACCATTCCATCAGCATGTTTGGTTACTTTTACGGAATGAAATGAATCATTACTGCAGTATGTTTGACAGACAAAAATAGACATTGGAATGGATTGAAATAAATAAACAATGACCAAAATGCCCCTATATTAAAAATATATATAACTTAAATTTATATAACTTCATATATCAAAATTTATTTTAAATACACTTTACACATCTTTAAAAATTAACAAAAATCTATGCTTCAGCTACTCACGATCTGGAAAAGAAGCAGGAACAATGGACTGGAAATATAACAAGGGAAGATAATCCGGGGATAAGATCATGGGTTAGTTAAAACTTAAAATTATCAATTTTCATGTAGACAAGGAATGGAATAAAAAAAAAACAGGGAGAGTGGATGGAATGAAAGTGAAGGAATGGGATTACTTATGGAATCATTACTGTTTTAGGTCGATTATACTCTGTTTGTTCACCAATGAATATATTTCAAGTCATTACTCAGATTGTTCATTTGTGAACACTCGCTCCTAATATTTTATTATAGATGCTTATAGATAAACAAAATACAAATCATTATCGTTCAACCCACATTAAATAAAAATATGTATTAATTATATTTTTTTAAAAAAAACTTAAAGTGTTAAACAATGAACAATTAAAAAACAAATCAAAAGAACTTAATCATATGATCACCGTAAACAAATAACAAACCCAAAATAAGATAATCAATTTCATAACATTAATGAATATTTAAAGATGGAGATGGAGAAAAATAAACAAATAAAACCATAACTTTATACATCTAGAGAAAAATTAAGATGGAGACGGAGAAAAATGAACAAATAAACCCAAATCATTAAACAATAAGAAAACCACATATCATCTTAATCGATTCCAAGCTCCTGCTTTAGTCAAAGAGATAGAGAGTTGGTCAGTCGCCGCTGCTGTGCACCATCGCGGGTTTTGGGTCTCGTCTGAAGCACTGGTAACAGGCACCATGGGTAAAGCAAAGATAGATGGAGATGGAGAAGTCCGATTAGAACCAAAGACCAATAAGATGGGTACTGGATGTTACTTATCTGTGGTGAAGGCGACGGCGGTGGCGGCGAGAAAGGAGGCCGACGGTGGTGTATCGAAGGGGGTCGGTGGTGGTATAATCCAAGGCAGCGGCGATGAAACCGTACGCTCCATGTGGCAGCAGCGATGAAAACCCTAGACTTCATTCAGCGGCGGCGATGAAAACTCTAAGCGACGGTAGAGGGCTTAGTGCTTAAGGGTAGCAGCGGCGTTCGATCGTGGTCTAGCAACTGGCGGCGTTCAATCGGTGGTCCGGCAACGGGCGGCGTTCGATCGGTGGTCCGGCAACGGGCGGCGTTCGATCAGTGGTCCAGCAACGAGCGGCGGTGGCTTGTTGAGGGTGGAGAGCGCCGGTGGTTTGTGGAGGGTGGGATCGAGAGGTTTAGAATGAGTGTCGGTGGTTTGTTTAGGGTTTGGTTTAAACCAGGAGAGAGGAGAGAAGAGTGGAGGTTGTTTGGTTTAATGTCTAAAATACCCCTTTTTTATTTTAAATAATAACATTTTAGATTAGTTTATTTACGAAAATGCCACAAGTTACAATGACCATTGATCACATTATCTAAGGGCTAGAAATGCTTCTCGCATTTTTCGCAAATAAACCACTTTTCGCATGAACCCTCCTCTCTCTCTATATATATATATGTTTAATTAATGTGTTTTTCAACTTGTTGACCGTTCCAATTTTATAGTTAAATATATTTATTTTACACATTAATCAAGATAAAATGTAACAAATAAGTCTAATTAATGAGTCATAATTACCATCTCGATCTATCTTAATGATAAAATTAACTTTTTGTAAGCATGCAATATAGTACCACTTGAAACATTAAAGCCTTGCTGTCGTAGAAGCCTAAACCAAAGAGAAGTGCTTTCAAGGTCATTATCGTTGATCCATTGATCCCCATATGTAACATATATATGTTTTAAACATTCCTCAATTTCGTCTTCAAAATGATATGCTACACCAAGGCGTTGGACCGCATCAATAAGTTCCAATAACTTTACATGATATACTGGTTCTGTTGATCCCACAATCACTAGGTCTTTTCGCACTTCCTCTTTTAGTTCTTTGGCTCGTTGCTCCTCAAAAGCTCGATCTTTTCTCTATACATACGCTCGATCAAATGAAAAAATAAATGTATATATAAGAGAAACAAACAAGAAACAACAATTCAAATCGTACTCTTTTGTATCAAATTCAGAAAGTAATGATGTAATAGTACTTACTTACGAACCTGCTCGTCGTACTTGAGAAATTGATCGCCCCAAATGCTACGATGAAAGTTCACCGTGTTTCGAATTTTAACATCTTGTTTCATAGTACTGTGATTGTCAAGGCACGAAGGAGACGAAGAAATAGACATTTTTTGTTATATACGATGTGAAAGTAACTTGCTACAAGTAATAAAATGAAATGTCACACTATATAATATAGGCGGTCGAAAGCCAATTGGAAGCTGCTCTCAATGCTACGTACCCCCATGTGCAGATTGAAAAATTCTATCTTTTCCAACCTTATTCACTTATTCAAGATATGTAATATACTAATTTTATAAGAAGTTTGAATGTTAAAATAAATTAATAATATATACAATTTTCAAGAATGATGTGAAGTTATGAACTGTACTAGCTTTTTTTTAAATCTTTTTCTATCTTTTCTTAACTACATATTTTTTGTTATTGTACCTAGTTCACTAATTGAGGATTTTTGAGTGGATAACACCATCACACACATCTATGAAATGAGGTGTTCAAGTCTCGGCATTATATTTTTCTTCCTTTTCAATATGATCAGATTTTAGGCTGGTGAGTCCCTAATTCCCTACTAATATGGCAATACTGTTTTCTAAAGGAACTTCAAGTTTTATTATAAAACCATTAATATTTAACTAGCATGGTACTCGCGTAATGCGGCGACATCAAATAGTTTCTACTTGACAACTTGTCCGTTTTCGGTATTCATGTAATACGATGACAACAAATAATTTTACTTTGGTAACATGTCTATTTTCTTTATTTTTTTGTTCTCAATCAACTCTTTTGTTATTTTTAAAATAAACTTTGAGAACAATTAAATAGGAAAAATTGTCTCTACTTATAAAATAGGTAAACTGCATGCATAAAAAAAAGAGTGTACATAAATTAGTAGTAATTTGAAACTATTTAAAATTAAGAGATTAAAAAAATAGAGTAAACTAATTTGAAACTATTGATTATATGAACTATTTAAAAAATTAAAAATATATGTTTATTGTTAGTCCCAGATTGAGTACGCAACAATAAATGTTTGTAGAAAGGGGGGGGGGTTGAATACAAACTTTAGCTTTTAAAACTTAAAGA
>JAUEJL010081877.1:0-15184 GCA_032274825.1 Drosophyllum lusitanicum
ACAAATGGAGGGAGATCGTCTCCAGTGCAAGGGCGAATCTGCCAGTGGGGGTTTTAAGAGGAAGTTTCAGCCATCTAATAAATCGGGTCCTTCTAAAGGATAATCCTCTGCAGGTGGAAGAACTGATACTTCCAAGAAACCGAGACCTGACATTTTTGGCTGGAAAGAGTGTATTTATATCATTTTCGTTTAGAAACATGTGTTTTTATATCATTTTAGGCTAAACCATGTGTATTTATATCATTTTTCGGCCAAAAATTAGTCTATTTTTATCATTTTCATGTGGATAATGTTATCATTTTAAATGTCGTATATTGTTATAATTTTCATCTGGAACTGTTATCATTTTCGGCTGGAAAGTTATCATTTTTAGTGGCTAAAAGTTATCATTTTCGGTGGCTGGAAGATCATTTTCGGTGGCTGGAAGATCATTTTCGGTTGAAAGTTACCATTTTCGGGGCTGGAAGTTAAAAAGAAAGGAAGGGGCGAAATTTATGGGATGGAGGATTCCCATAATACCCTTAATTCAATAATTAAATCTTATAATTGTTTACTTAATTACAATAATACCATTATTGGATCATGACCATTGATTTAAAAAATCTAATCGTCCAGATTAGACCTTGGAGTTTTATGTTTAAGCATATGACCTTTATTGATCAGTTTTCTAGTTTATTATTTATATTAGTTTTGAAATTATAATTTGTTGCATCATAGTTTAAAGTATTCTTAACGAAAATACTAGAATTCTACCCGGCTAATGTAGTGGTGGCGAATATTTTTTACTTGATAATTTGTCTGTTTTCAAAACAGGCGTGACACGTTTCTTTTCTAAGTTATCACGAGTTAATAAAATTTTACATTGATCAATAAAATCCATCATGAGTGTTGGCATCATAATTCTATTTTATTTAACTTACTATCCCTTAAAAAACCACGAATGTTTATAAATCCGTTTATATGTTATATAGATTTATTAGTTCTAGTATATGATATTTCTAATAGTTAAGTTGAAATAATTATTATATGATAGAATATTTAATATAAAAGGTTTAATTATTAATTTAATTTGCATTTGAGCTATTTTTTTAAAATTAGAGTTAATTATGTTTTTGGTCCCTGTGATTTGTTAGAAATTATGAAATTGGTCCCTATGTCTGAATTTTTACGAGTTTGGTCCCTTTCTTACCCGGTTTTCTTACGCTTTTGATCCCTCTCCAATTTGAAATGACTGAAATACCCTTATCTCTATTATTTTTTAAATATTAAATATATCTACATTATATTTAAAAAGAAAGATCATTAATCTCCATCTCTTTCTCTCTCTACCTTCTCTCTCCTCTCTCTTTACTCTCTCTCCGGTTTAATCTATCACCAAAAACCACCTCCACCACCCACTACCACCATCGCCATTCCATCTTCACCGCCCACCACTTTCATCTCCACCACCTGCAACCACCAACTTTATTTTTCCTTTACAATCATCACCGCAAACCATGTCCACCACCAACCACCAACTTCATCTTCACCACCCACCACCTTCATCTCCACCAACCATGACCACTAACTCCATTTTTCTACACTGAAATTTAAAGCCACCCTTTACAACCAGATGAAGACGTAACCCTAAGACTCACTGGCACCTTGTTAGGGTCTAGATGTTTTTGTTTCGATTTGGTAGATGCACACTAAATCCTACCATCTCCTCCAAACGTCATCATCAATCACCTCCTCGTCTTGCTACTCGCAAACATATCCCGATGGTTTGCTATTTTTCTTGTCCGATGGCTGTAGCTACCACTTCCATTTATTTGAGATTCGATGACCGTAGTACCACCCCTGATGGCTGTAGCAGCCGCCTCGTTGTTTAGGATTTCGATTAGGGTCTTGTATTAGCGTGTGTGTGGTTTTTAAATTTGTTGTGCTTGTGTGTTTGATTAAGATCTGAACACCAACTAAGGGTTGGAAATAGATTTGGGGTTTTGTATCGATGGTCGTTTGACTAACTCCGACCAGGGTTTGGAAATCGATTTCTAAATCTGTTAACTACATCTTGGTTTGTTGTTCGATTTGGTTCTGAAAAACTGTTTGGAGGTGTATGATTTGGGGTTTTATATTCATGATTGTTTTCTTGAAGATGAAGGGAGGTGGTGGTTGAAAGCGGTGGAGGCGGCGCGGTGGTGGTGGTTGTAAATGAAGATGTTAGTGGCGGAGGTTAAAGAAAATGGTGGTAGCTGTGTATAAAAATGAAGATGGTGGTGGTAGTCGTTGAAGATGAAGGTGGTGGTGGCGGTGATGGTAGATGAAAGATATGGTGGTGGTGGAAGTGATTGAAGATGAAGATGGTGTTGGCAGGTGATGGTGGATGAAAGATGTGGTGGTTGTGGTGGTGGTGTGTGAGTGTCTTGGTCCGACGAGAAGAGAGAGAGAGAGAGGGGTAGATAATATAGAGAGAGATGGATACATTTGTCATATATGATATTTTATGTTTTAAAAAAAGATTTAATATTTAAATAATATTTAAAATTGATTAAAATTAAAGAAAATGAGAAAATGAATATGATAAGGGTATTTTAGTCATTTGAGGTTGAGGAGGGATCAAACTTACAAGAAAATCGAGTCAGGAGGGACTAAACCCGTAAAAAATCTAACCCAGATACCAAATCCTAAATTATTAACAAACCACATGAACAAAAAATGTAATTAACTCAAAAATTTATTATAGAAAGTTTAGTTATTAAAATGGTATATAAAATTGTCATTAACTCACCTACTTCATTTAATAGTTTTAACTTTCCAACTATGATTTATATAATTTATTTAAGTTTTCATAATTTCCTATTGAGTTGTAATTGTTTTTATATGATGTAAAATAACTATTTAAAATTAATAGATTAAGACATTTAAGAGAGAGGGTATTAAATGCATATATACTAACTAGCATGATACCCGCGCAATGCGGCGGCAACGAAAATTTTTTACTCGTTAACATGTTTGTTTTCAAGACGTAGGGAGTATGATATTCATGTAATACGGTGACAGCGAATAATTTTCGTTTAGTGACATGTCTATTTCTTTAGCATTTTTCCATTTCCTTTACTTTTTTTTTCTCCATAATTGAAAAAAAAGGTTATGAAAATATTTTTTAATAATTAAGTTAATTTGTATTGTCTTTGACTTTCAAATAAATTGTATTGACTTTGATTTCTTAAATATGTAAAGTTTAGTTATTAAAATGGAATATAAGAATCTTATTAACTATATCTAATAGTTACTCAACTTAGTTTATATGAGGAGTGCTTTAGTAATTTTAAAACACTTAAAATTTAAGAGTTTAAGCAAAAGGCCTAAATGCTTTATAATATAGTATAGATATACACACCTCACACACTCATCTACGCATACTCGACCTTGAACCTTGTGTTGATCTCTCCGGCAACTAGCCTCACGACGGACACTAATTAGCCAACGCTAACATCAACAACCACCGTCATCTCCAACCACCATCATAGATACGGTACCTTGATTTCTACTCCAAACTCGAGGGTTCCTTTTGGAGTCAGAAGTCGTGTGTGAGTTTAGTCTATAACGTACCATCAACATCATAAAAATTAAAAGTGAATGATCACATTCATAAAAATTTCAGTTAAAGAATTAAATTTATAATTTTAATCAAATCACAAAGACCAAATTTATACTCTAGAAATTATATATAAGGTTACACTCAGACAACTATATATAGCAAGTTTATGTTATAAATTATACGAAAAATCATTAAATCAGTGAATGTCATAGAATCATTTTGATAATCAAGTTTTTTTTAACAGTTAAACACACATAACCTTAAACCTAATCCTAATTCTAGATTATTTTTGTCCATAAATAGAAACTTGAACCCACAATCTTGTGGGACACCTAAGCACTATATACGGTTTGTTGTTTTGATAATCAAGTACTTTACTTTTTGGTGCACCTCCCAAGTTTGAGGGCTAATGATACGGGTTTAAAATGAAGCAGGCCCGTGTGGATCGTGTGAAGCCTTAGATCAATAAGCATAAGTTTATTTTTTTTATTGTTTGTATTTTTGTTCACGAGAGGTTCTAAATATATTTACTTAATTTTTTAACTCATTAAATCAAAACAAGTATAAAAATCAAGAGAGAAAATAAAGAAAGAGAATTACTGTATCCCATATGTCACATTATAGAAGGTAAAAAATGAATTAGGAGAATATAATAAGAAGAAATATAATTTTCCTTTGTTCCTATTTATCGTTAGATGAAAAATGTTTAATATAGTCCATAATTAATTCATAGTCCTAAGGGACTAATTTTAGCCTTTGGATCAATAGCATCAATGGTCCAGATTGCATTTTAAAATTTTGGACGGAGTGGCATTTTCGTAATTTACATGTGATGCTTTTATAAATCACATGTGATTATATACTAAATCACCTGTGATTGAATATTAAAATTTTAAAACTATGTTTTTTACATGAACTTTATTGAACACAACTCATAATTATAGGCAAATCTAAGTTGCGCACCTACTATACGTTCATGCCTGCGTGCATGTATAATTTTCCCTTCATGTTTTTATTCAAGCTTTTATTTTCAAACTCGAGCTCGATGAGCTAACCAATTATTAATAAAATAATCAATATATTCAACCAACTTCAGCATAAAAAGTTTATAATATCTCTAGTAAAACTTCATATTATAATTTCCTATCAACACAAAAACCTTAGTTAACTAACACACTAAACTTAAATCTTACATGTAACCTATCAAAATCTTTAATTAACATACAATAAATTAAGATCGATTCTAGTTGTGTCATGTGTGCTTACACTTGGTGCACCAAACAAGTTGCACTAGGTGTCGTGAAAGAACTTGTCCCGTAAGCATTGTTGCAATACGTAATCGTATTTTCTCTGTTAACGGTTGACGTTATGTTAATTTGATCCAAAGAAATACCCGAGCATGGTACTGTGTCGCTGCAATCAAAATTTATTGCAGTTCGAGACGACGATGTTCCTTGAAATGACTTATATCTTATGTCACTAATTTCAACCTCAGACGACTGCATACAATTAAGAAATTAATAAGTAATTAGTTTGTGTAATTACTCTCTGAATTAAATAAATCAAAATAATTTTTACCTTCTTAGGGCAATCATGTCCACCAGGACAATAATTTTGATCAATAATAATAGGGTTATTGACATTGTGAAGTGTGACATCCTCAAATGTAATATCTCTAGCATATCCTGAACCACCCTGTATGTATGATCATATATAGATAACAATATTCTTGTGTAAAAAGGCTTGTTTATACTATGATTATTCATTCAAAATACGAGAAAATTGTATGTGCAGCTAAAATCACCTATGATATGTGTTTCCATACTCACAAACACTTAAATGAGCAAATAACGAAATGACTAACATATCCCTCATTTAAAAAGTTTATGAATGTGAAAACATCTAAGATAGGTGCTTGTAGAAACATATATCATATTACCTTAAAATAAACGTTATAAAAAAAATACAATCCTAATTGAACTTACATGCCATGTTTTAATTCTAGCTCCATTTTGAGTTCCAGAAAACTTGCATTGTTTTATGTATATACCTTCCACCGTATCATATTCTCCATTTATGCCCAAACTTCCGATGCTACAAAATAAAAATATAAAGTAATTACACATGCTCGAGTTATTATTAGTGACACTAATACAAGTCGTCATGTAAGACTTTACCTTATACCATGACCTGGACCGCAATATATGTCAGTAATGTTAATTTGAGAGGATCCGTTGCTTAAGGCTATACAATCGTCACCTAATAATGTTTGAACACGTAAAAACTTGTCACTATTAAGAACTAAATGACTAGGTAAAGGGGAGGGTTATTGTGAGAATGTATATTTATGTGAGAATGTGAGAACAAATGCTAGTCATCTATTAAAATGTTGATCTATTAGATCTTACGATCGTAATTTACCCGTCACAAATCATGGTCAACGCAATTCATGGTTGTGTTATGAATAAAATGAAAGACCAAATGTAAACCATCCGATAAAATCAAATAAACAAGTCTCTCATTCTCACTTAAATATTTATTCTTATTTGAACCTCCAACTCTAGGTAAAATAGATAAATTAAATTAGAAGTAATTAGGTTTTACCGGTTTTGATGACTGAATGTTGAATACTTAGTTGGGTTGAGAGCGAGATGTCGATACCATCGGTGTTGGGACTACTTGCCGGTGCGGCTATGTCTAAGTACGAAATGGTCGCATAGTTGCATCGTGAAAGACCGATATGATTTCTCGGGCTATCACGATGCTTCAGTTTTTCCAGCCGAAGTCCATTGCAATTTTCAAAATGTAATGCCTACATTATTTATAACATATATAAATATACTTGAAAATTACATCTATTTAACTTTTAAATATACTTGTATCATTTTTCCTTTTAGCTTTCTTACAACTTATAATCTTATATGTATAAATAATGATTTTCAATTAATAAGTTTCTTACTGTTGGTGGTACAGCACATCTGAATTCTTTATTTATCTGTAAAAAAGAAAAAGAAAAATAGTAATAAATTAGTGGAATATTATCAATAGTATTTAATGTTAATATCATCACATAGCTTAATGTTTTTAGCATTAACAAATCATTTAAATAAGAGGTATTTATGGCATTTCTGTTTTAAGTGATTTTTTGTGTAACAGCATCAACAACACAGATGAATTCCTCATAAATTAGTACGATTATATATTTTTTGATATATTTTCTAAAGAATGAAACTAAAAAAGTATAATCATACATAGGTCGAAGATTCGGGCCACCAAGCATTACCACGACCATCGATCATACCACCTCCGTCAAGAATCAGGCCATCGACATTTGAAAATAATAGCCACGACCCAGTTTTACAATCATTCCATGAATCTGGGTTTTCTGGAGCGATAATTGTACCAAGTATCTGCGTATAACATAATACATAATATTCAAGAGAACCGACTTTAATTTAAATCTTTTTTTAAAAAATATTCGAATACTTCTTAAATGGAAAAAAGTTACTTATTACCCTAATAAAATGATCAAATATTTATAAAGCTATTATGTCTCCATCATAAGAGAAACAGATAGGATAGAGTATAATTATTATTTTATTAATATAAAAAATTAATTTTTAAATAGAGAGGTAATTTGTATATAACGAGGAAGTAATTTTAAAACAAAAACAAGCAAGTCTGTATTAGTTAAAATATTAAATACAAATTGATTTTTGTCGTGTGTAAACTACGTTATCTAATCTTAGAAATAATATAATTAATATTATAAAATAAATTTATCAATAAATTATTATTAAATGGGTATAATAACAGTATAAGATTTACCTGAAAATGGATAATTGGAGATTTGCATGGGCCTTGAAAGTTAATTGGGCTCACTAGAAAGGTTTTGACCGGTGGGATGGTCAACCTTGACCTTGGCCCAACATCATTACATGCGTCTTGCCAAGTTTGTTCAAAAGCCTTGTTTAAGAAAACACACACACACATTTGTTTTATTATAAGGTATGATATGATTAATACTTAAAAACATGTCATTGTTTAATAGGGTATTATCAATGCATGCATTAAATACAACTAAACTCAAGCTTTTGATTGATGTTAGAGAAAAAGACTTTAGTATAAGGAAGTGATTTGTATATGATACTAATTTTCCATATATATTCACTACAAGAAAAAACACTTAAACATAGGGAAGTGATTTGTATACCATGCTTTGGCGACGACTTGTCATTGCAGAAAGTTTTCGGCAATGACTTGTGAACTTTTAGCAAGGACTTTTGTCATTGCTGAATGTCATTTTTCTTGTAGTGATTAATTATAACATTTGTAGCATTATAAACTCATTATCAATTATTTATATTCACATGTTTAATAGTATAATTATCTGGCTAAACCATTTTTATCGTGTATGATAAATTATTGTTGTATACAAATCACCTTCATTTTATAATGGGAAAATTAATGGAAAAAACTCTCATCAATAATGTATTTTTATTTTTATTTCTTTTGGTCAATTTGCGTAACTTCATTCCTTTAGATAATAAAATATAAATTATGTTGCTATTTGCATAAAATGATAAAATTATATTTCCTAAAATTGACAAAAGTTAGAGTATACTATTATTCAACATATAAAAAAATACCTATGTTTTAGCCTCTTTACATTTATCTATTTTTTGTTATTAAAAATGTGTATGTGCTAGAGAGAGAAATGGAGAGAGTATTGGGAGTGATTAGTGAAGTGGGGTGACAGGCTAAGGATTGGGTTTCGATCTTATGGGGCCGAAGGGGGGAGGGCAGTGTGTTTATTGGGGCCACAAGCTACACTTCAACCACTGTACGGGACAATATGACTGTAATGAATACTCTAACAAACTGAATTATAACTAGCTAGATAATAATCTAGAAAAAAAAAACAGTTAAAAATACGAACCATAGTATCGTCGGTCACACCATCACCAATGGCACCATATTGCATTACGTTATCATTACCACAATAGCTTCTATGTAGCAACCAAAACAACAAAAACACAAGAAGTAGAACTTTCTCTTCCACGTACCTGGATGGATACAAGTAATTAACATAATAATAATAATAATAATTTTTTTAATCTTTTATATCAATTAAAAACCCCAAAAATAAATAAAAATGAAATAGAACTCGCCATGCTTCTCATCTTTATAGTAAAAAGTTGATTCTTGATCAAAACTAGTTGGTGTATATATACACACATACATACATTTATGTCTACTAAATGAAGTGTGGGAAACTAACTTCAAGATATATTATGACCCATAATTTAAAGTTTAATTAAACTTCCAAAATAGAAGCAGAAATTAAAAATGAACATAAATTAACATACAAGAAAATCAATAATTAGTTGATATATTCTCCATTTTTCGTGTTATTAAAAATGCATCTCCAATGTAAGAAATTATTAACGTACGTAAGTCGAATCTCTTATTGTCATTCTTGGTTTTGTCATAATGTCTTTTATGTTAAAACACAAACAATGATCCTTCACTTGTTTTCTTATTATTATTTTAATATTTAATATTTTTTTAGTTATATATATGACCGCTAAATTATGCGTGATGTAGGAAGCCTAATACGTCTCCTTTACTTTTTATTTTTTATTTTACAAAAATTATATATATTTATTACCGACAGGACATAGAAAAACATGGAAAAACATTTTCATCATTTAAAATTTATCTAAATCATATTACCTCGTTATTTTTTAAAACTAAAATATCTCTAATATTTAATGGTTTTAATTACAAAAAAAAATCAAATCAAAAAGGTATTTTATTCGTTTTAGTTTAATATACATATTGCGATACTTTATATACAAAAAAACGTTTTTAACTAAAGATTCGCATATGTGAAATCCAACATAGTACAAGCATTTTGCAAATGATCGAGTGTGTAACAATATTATTAACATATATGTATACTATAAAATTCAATATGAAGTTAAGTGAACTAGATTTTACGGAGCCTGCAAGTAAGTGGATCAATCAAGTATACAAATTCATTGTATGTGTGTAACAAAACATCACGTCCATAAAATTATATATACCAGTGGTCGGTTTTCTAGGTTTTTATTAAACTGTTGCTAACGTGCAACCTAAAATAGGTCTTCAACGGTAGTGGTGGTAGCAAAATTGTGATAACATGTGGCAAAGATGACAACGCTTCTTAAGTTGTAGGGTATTGCGGTGGTGTTGACAGAGGTGGTGTTGGTCGTTGAAGTGTTTGTATTGTGATGAATAAGCATATCCTTAAGGTTATGAATATGTTCTTGTCTGTAACTAGGTAATTAGAATGAGAGGAGTTTCAAAACAAAACCAGTTAATCAAATTAAGTATACCATGTTATATTGTATAAATATATATATATATATATATATTTTATTTTATATTATTAAATTAATAATTAAAATATATTTTTAATCTAATATACATTATTTATTGATAGAGTTGGAAACCGATGTGTAAAACATGTTTAGATTCAAAAAAAGGAAAAATTTTATATTTGTTACTATTATATGAAAATTTCTTTATTCAAAAGAAGGATATATGTTTATAAAGTCCATTTATTAATTCCTCATAAATCTGGAAACTTAATATTGCTTTGGTAACATATATATTTGTTTTCTTTATTTTCCTATATATCTATTTTTGTTAATATAATTAAAATTACTATATATGTGTAAAAATTTAAGCACAATATGATTTGGTGAGACATATTTTCTTAAAAATAGTAAGCTAAGAAGTTTAGATTAAAAATATAATTGTTTTATGAACTAGAATTAAAGTTTTAAAGTTCAATAAATATGCACATGGAATGAGTAAACTATAGAAAAATTTATTGAGTCAGACAAATAAAGTTATGGACTTTATTGATTCTATTTATGGATTTGATTGCTTACGATCGCTTGTGTGTTTAACATGTTGCCTAACCTATGAATTGTCATGTATGATAAGTTAAAACTTTCGATAGCTGATTGGAAGTATATAGTTATTAATGAAGCACAAAGAATAAAACATTTTTTATGATCCAACATTTGTAGGAACTGTTCCATTATGGCATTTCTTGCATCAGTGCAAGTCTCCAATGTCTAATCTTTTTATCTTTTCCATTCATGGTAAATACATTTTGTCTTTAATTTACAAGTTCATATTCAACTGAAATTTGAAGTTTTATGTAAAAACACATACCAACACTCTACAAAGTGTATAAAAAGGAATCAACTCAAGTGTTTTAGTCGGCACCTAACGTGGTGGGCTTATTGTTGGTGTCTGTCTACTATCACACGCGCGCCGGTATTACTGTCGAAGAAGCACGGGCCTATTTGATCACAAGTCAAGGATTGATCACGCAGCACGCTTGATTGGAGAGGAGAAAACTAGTGCCTTTTGCTATGAAAAGGTGCTTCATGACCATGAAGGTTTTTGCTTCCTGTGTTGTGAAGGCCAAGTGCTTCACAACCATGAAACGTGTTTCAAAACCATGAAATGTGCTTCACAACCATGAAGCTTGCTTCATGGGCTGTGAAAACCTAGTGCTTCACGGCCAGTGAGGGACCGTGAAGAGAAACTGAAATGTCACTTTGCTTTTATTGGACCATTTAAAGGTCCAATGAATGGTGTCACTTTTTGGCCGACCCTGATACCTTGGGACAGTGTTAAGAGCTATAGAGGCTTTTTTTTCTCATATGTGCATCATCTCCTCTCTTTCCCTCTTGATACTTGAACATACACAAAAATACACATACTATGATGGAATTCATGAGTATGCAAGAGAGTTTGATTTGGGTTCAAGTAGAGGTACATTTGTTGTTGTTCCAGAAGTGTGTTCAAGCATTTGAAGCTCACTAATGGCATGCTAGCACTTAGGGATCATACAAACTTAGTGTGGATCATTCAATAGAAGAGACCTATTCTTGGTTGATCTTGTCATCTCTTTTGGTGCATGGTTCCAATCCCCGTTGTATGGTATATTTACTCTTCTTTTCTTTTGTTTTTGAGTTGCTATATTGAGCATGTAAGAGTTTGGTCCTTTGATGGATTTTGGTGACATCTTTTTGTTTATCATCATGTATTATCTTATTGTTTTGCTTCCGTTACGGTGCCTCTAAAACCCAACGATTATGTAGTGTCATGTGTTGGATATATAATGCATTGCTCAAGACCAATGTCATGCTTTTAATCATCATCAACTGGTTGCTTCTTTCAAGACCTTGTACAAATGTTTCTTTCTCTGCTACGCAGCAAAGGTGTGAAATATAGCCATCTATCACTTATAATTTTTAATAGTGTTAAGTTAAATGTCTTTTTTTGTTATCATAAAAAATCGGGTTAATAGGTCACCTACAAGTTATTGTGTTTGTGTTTATGTCGATCATTTTAGGGTCAACCCATTCCTAACCTAATTTCATTTCATGTCGTGTTCGTATCGACATAGATCGTGTTCGGTTCGGGTTGGGTTTCGTGTCATGTCAGGATTTGCCAACCCTAGTTGAAAGGCAATCTAAAAGGTTTGAAGCAGATGAAGAAGGATTGTTTCTAATCGGGAAGAACCAACACAGGGTGTCTTAAGATGAGCTGCGGTGAAGCTGCAACAGCCGAAGACGAGAATGCAAAAACTTTCTGGTGTTGCGTATGTGGATGAAAAGGAAGCCGGAGTGGAGAGGACAATGGGTTGTACATTACATCAAGCAGTGCAGCAAGTGTATCACACGACTGATCCCTTTAACCCCTTATAACAAATCAAATCAAAGAGTTTTATGGAGAGAACTTTCAAGTGTGACTTTTTATTGAAAATTAATTGTTTACCAAGAAAATGAAAGTAGCGGTTGAACAGTACAACTGTTATCGACACATTATTTTCCCAGATTTCATAAGCTAAAGATCTCATAGGCAATGAAGAAAGCAATTTATAATGAAATGCAGCTCATGCTAATTCTTGGAGCCTATACAAATGTTTAATCGACAATCAAATTCACAAAAAAACTTGAAACAAACATTTTTGCAAGATTGAATAAATGGAACTTACATGTTTTAGATTTTGAACCAAGTTTTTGTACATGTAGACGACACCCGGATCCTCCTTACAGTTACACAGACAGACATTGAAACGCGTAAACCCTAAACCCTAACCTAAATTAGTACCTGGCGAGTTCAAAATTGCAAACCTAACACATGCAATCAAAGACATGAAGCCACTCAAAATGGTCGTGATTTCAGTTTTGGGGTTTAATATATCAATATCACATAAAAAGGGTAGCACGTAAAATCAAAATCAAACAAGTAATGTAAACGTTCTAACCTAAAATTTTACTTGGTGAGTTCAAAATCACAAACCTAACACATGAAATCGAACCCAAAGCAGATAGCAGATACCGTAAACCCAAACATCCAAATCACACACGGAATCTAGACCATGAGCAGAGAGCGATCGTCGATGAAGGTTTGGGCGATGATGGCAACGATCCAAGAAAAAAGCGATAGTACATGAAATCGGGAATATTTGAAGCCTGCTCAGAATCCGAGGAATGTTTAAAGAGGAATGCATTTCTATTTTCTAATTTCAGTTTACCTACTTAGGTTGTTTACTGTCGGAAAACGTCTAAAATCTGGATTTTTTTGACGTTATTGTTCTTGTCATAAAACTCATTGTCATTAAAAGTCAATTTAGGAGGTATATTATATTGTTTAAATAACCGTGATCGATTAGCAAACTTATATAGTGGCAATATGAGGACCAAATAACCAACTTAATCAATCAAAATTTTAAAAATCAAAGATGTTGACCAGTAATTTCTATAAGATGAAGATCCCCGGATTCAGAAGCACGCCCATTTGCGCTAGGATTTCTTAATGTCTAGCTATTGCATCAAACAAACCACTATGACCCAACTTTCTGAATTATCAACAGAGCTGCAAGAAAACATATACAATTTGACCAACATGATAGCAAGATAAATGCTTTTTTTTCACAAATACTACAATATTTTTAAAAATTAACAAAATTAATGTCTTTTTATTTTATTTTTCACTTCTACAATATTCGGGCTTTCAAAAGTCGGGATCTTTGGAATATTTTAATAGTTCCCGACTTTTCAAAAGTCGGTTTATTCGTTGTGCGACAAGTGTCAAATAGGTAAAGTTACCGACTTTTCAAAAGTCGGGAACTTCAATTTTATAGCAGAAAAAGCAGATTTAACTACACCATTCACGAGACTATAGATGCATAGTACGAAAACCGACTTTTGAAAAGTCGGGATCTATTAAAAGTTTTCAAAGTTCTCGACTTTTCAAAGCCCGAAAATTGTAGAAGTGAAAAAGAAGAAAAAAAAGAATTAGTTTTGTTAATTGTTTTTAAAAATAACCTTATTTGTGAAAAAAAATCGTGCGTGTGACGGGTACGGGTTTATATGCATGAGCTTCTGCAATGGTGCCTAAACTTGAGAATGCGAAGCAAAAACATGGCAACTATGGCATTGGAAGCATAAAATGTTGCTTCAGACACTATAACCATATTTACTTCTTGGATGGTTATGTGTGTGCGCGTGTCATTTTTTAACTCCGGTTTATTCAATACAGACACTTGGAGCTAAAATCAATCAAGACTTTGGAGATACCTTTCCATCTAAACCTCATCAAATGCCTAATGGAGTCGCTGATGTGGGTAGTACAGTAACACCGGATGGTTTGGAAGAGGCTGGAGAAGGTATTCATGATGTATATTTTAATTATTATTATATATAAATAATTATGTTAAATAGGTCACGTATGAGTTATCGTCTTCGTGTGAATCATTTTTGTGTCATTTTCGGATCAACCCATCTCTGACCTAATTCAATTTCGTGTTGTGTTCGTGTCGATCTAGGTCATGTTTGGTTCGGGTTGAGTTTCGTTTCGTGTTAGGATTTTCCGGCCCTTGTATCTAAGATTAATACATGTTTTCATGAATGGCGTGTTTGCCGAAAATACTCATAGTTGAAGCTATAATTAATTAAGTTGTATTTTTTATTTATATATGTGTTTGTCAAAGTAGCTATAAGATAGAGCTTGATAGTATAAAATGACAAAAAAACAATTAAGAGGGCATATATATAATTTTTTATATAAATTTTTTTTATCTAGTTTTAAAAGCTATTTTAATTAATTTAAAAAAAAAAAACTTCAAGCTTTTGAATCGGACGAGACAAAAACAAACAAAATAAAAGGCTAAAAAGTTGCTTACGGAACACATGGGATCTGCGAGTGATCAATGAAATTGCAAGCAGTCAAGCACTTCCCCGTCGACAAACACCCCTTCGACAATCTCATTTGAAAATATCTGTTCATCGCAGTTTATTTTGAGATTTGACTTCTGTTCGACCTTATCATCATCAGGTATGTGTTCGATGTGATACCGAAATCATCCCTGTTGGTTCAACTTTCTTAGGGTTTTTTTGGTCATGAAGACCCGAAGAGTTTTGTATACAATCGCTCGCAATGTGCAACTTGTTGGAGGAAAGGGTTTGTAGAAGGTAAGAATAACAATATAACTTGGATAATTTCGTGGATCGTGTTTAATACACT
>JAUEJL010081888.1:0-15183 GCA_032274825.1 Drosophyllum lusitanicum
TGGGGAAATAGCTTCTTTAAAAAGCTTCTTAGGCAATAATATCTTGTTGATGGTGAAACCGGTGGAGGGGCCATCGGTGGTGATGGTAGACGACGAGGTGAGAGAGGCGGAGAGGAATGAGAGGATTAGTGTGCGTAGTGTGTGTGTTTTTGGACGTCGTAGATCTGAACCGCCGGGTAATATGATTTAATTTAATCTACCAAAAATACCCTTTTGTACTAATTAAGGTTGTCTAAGATCTAAATTAAAATGAATGGTCAAGGTTGGTTCTCGCATTAAAAACGGTTCTCGAATGAACCTTTCACTATATATATATATGGGACGATTCGAGAACTGTTTTTCGTAAAGTCTCTTTACTTGAGTCGAGTGGTAAGCACATTCAACCTCCATCCATGAGGTATGGCATTCAAATCTTGGTAAAGTCCCCTTTACTTTTTTAGCCGCTTCTTTCTCCTCTCACATGAGTCCGCCTGGTTTTTTTTTCTTTAAATATTTAACATTTCCATTTCAATTTTTTTCTTACTTAATTTCTTAAAACACAATACCTCGATTAAGTTTTTTTTTTAAATATATTTTTAATATGTATGAAAATATATAATTTAATAAGATATCTCGGACATAAAGTTAAATTATCTTTCTTTTGTTTTCTTTATAAGCAGTAAATAGAAATTTGAATATATGTAGCCCGCAACGAAGAACGGGTTTATTAACCTAGTTAATACTTAACATGATGAACCTTTTTTTTCTTCTAAAACAAAATGTTGCATTTTACGTTTATAATATGCATTGCCTAAAACATGATAATTTTGTGTGTATCTCAATATCAATGTTTTAGATAACCCGAGGTATGACATGGTCAAGCCTTAAGCTTTAAACGGATCCATAGTGTTTTCTAATAAGTGACTTAAAACGAGAATTTTGTATATAAGCTATAAATATACATATACAATTATAAAAAAAACAAAAAAAACACATGATTATAGACTTAGTATCATAATTCTTTTTTAGTCTTTTTTGTTTTCCGTATATCTAACTATCGGTTGTAACTAAATAACTATCAATTCAACATGTATATCTTAGTACCCTTAAAGCTCCTAAAAACACAACAACTTATAACAGATAAAGACATGTCCAGCTAAGTCTTAACGTATGCCAAGCCTTAAACCATTCTCGGCAGCATAATTAAGCCTCAAGTCATGACGATACCGTGACGATTATTTTAAAACATTGCTCAAAATCGTATACATCTTAACTAGTTAATAACAAAATAAGTGAGATAACTCTCATGTTTTTTTCTTTACGCATATTCTCGAGTTTAACGAGAGAAAAGAAAAAAAAAGATAAAGAAGGTTGGAGAGGTGAGGAAAAAAAAGAAGTATGGAATTGAAAACTCCTTTTCTAATCATCCCATTTTTTATGTGAAAAAAAGGGTCAATAATGGTTTAATCATCAAAGTTTTCGTTCAATTTCTGTTTAACCATCAAAGTTTTTTTCTAAACGATATTATCATAAAGTTTGAATTTGTTATGATATAAACCTCAAACTTTTTTTCAAATGATTTAAACATTGAAGTTTTGTTAAAAAAACTGAGTAATCACTTAAGTTTTGTATAGTTTTCGATTTTATCCTCTCTACTTATTTTGCATTTTACTTTTTATTAAAAAGTTAACAAAACTTAGAGGGTTAAACCATTTTTTAACAAAAAGTTCAGGGTTAAATCGTTTGGGAAAAAACTTTAAGGTTTAAATAAAAAAGAAGGTGTAACTTTGAGGATTAAATAATAATAAATTCAAACTTTATGATAAAACTGTTTGAAAAAAAACTTTGATGATTAAACTAAAACTAAAGTAAAACTTTGATGATTAAACCATTATTGATCCAAGAAAAAGGCATCTCAATTTTTAGAGTGAAAAGAAAAATCAAGAACACTCGCTTTCTTCTTGCTTCCTTCGTCAAGAACAGTAAAAAAAATTCCGATTTTCTTTATAAATTCTTTCCTTGCATCTTTTCCTTCGTTAAATATTTTTAAAAACTACTATGGCTGTGTTTAGCAGGAAAAAAAAATTCATTTTTCGTTTTTTTCATTTATTTGTGAAAAATATGGAGTTTTTATTTTTCAGAAAAAAAGAAAAACTTGTTTTGTTAGAAAAGTTGTTTAGAAAAGTTTAAAAGTTTAAAAAAAATTAGAAAAATGAATAGTTTTTAAATATAAAAAAATGAGAATTTTTTATTTGAAAGTAATATAGGTTATTTCTATTTTATCTTTCTACTTATCACCGGATAGATGTTAAAATTTATTAAATTTCTTTTTCGGAAAGAAAATAGTAAAAGCATATTTGTAAGTGTGTGAGAGTATGTACGTATTTTCCCCCTTATTTTTTTTACTCTTTAGTTTGTGTTCATAAATCTTTGTTGGCAATGTACCATTAGCATATACACTATTTCGCCCTTTTGGTTCTCTTTAATTTGAATCTACAAAGATGAAACCCGTACGATTTCGATTCTGCATCGGTTAAGCAAGGGTTTTCTCCTTCATTCCTTCCAGGTTAGAGCTCTTTTAACACCCTAGCACAAATGCAGTTTTCTACGATTTCTATACAAAATCAAGTAAATTTCAACTTGATTCGAGTTTCAACTATCTCGCTTATGTTATTGCTAATGAATCCATCGTATTTATCGTTTTGTAGCATCGTCCGTTCTTTAACTTCGTATTTGGTAGGTTTATACGATTTTATAGAATTCTTAAATCGAGAATTTAGATCATTGATCAGAACGACAAACGCATGTAAAGAAAATTTGGAAGATCAGGGTGAGATTTCAACAGTTCTATTATTAATTTGGGGGGTTTTGTATTCTAAGTAGTGAATGTAGATCAGGATACGATGCTTATCATTTACAATCCTCGTGGTAGCTTAAATACCAAGGAATTTATTCAAGCAAATCGGCCCTTGTTACCATATCCATGAAGACCGAAATGATGACACATTGACACTTCTGGCTAGGGTTGCAAAAGAGTCTGGCTTTTCTATCGTGCAACTAGAGCTCCCCAAGCTTGTATCTGAGTTCGAGCATAGTAAACGCTCTTGAAATGTACAACGAGCCAAACTCAAGCTTATGAGGGGTTGGCTCTTTGGCTCGAGCTCTTATCGAGCCTCTATATGGTTTTGACTTATGGTCTGAGTTTTGTTGTCACTGTTGTATATACTCAAAGTCGGTGTGTGCGCGCGCGTGCTTTTCAAGCGCATGTATTTAAGCTTGAACCTCTTCAAGTCGATCTTAAATTCTTAATCCTACATGAAAGCTTGTTGAGCTATCAAGTCCAGCTTGAACTTGGTTTGGCTCACTTGCAGTCCTACTTGTGGCAGCATAGTTAGGAGAGAGCTGGAAATGAATGACATTTTTAACCTACTCCCTAAGTAAGGGCGTGTTTGATGTGTATTTAAGCTGATTATTGTGAAGTGTTGGGTTGAAGTGGTTTTATGCATGATTTTTCTGATTACCTAGGGGCGGAATAGTCAGATTTGGAGAAGCATGTAACCATAGAATCTTTCTAGGATAAGACATGATCACAATTACTGCTAGCAATCTCCAAATGGAAATGTGATGTAACTTAATTAATGGATGAAGGGAAGCATGACCATAGCACAATTCTTACAAAATTTAGGTAAAGTTTAGCTATAATTCCATTGTTTTTCACTTATGTCTGGAACTAAACACCACCGAGGAAAATGGCATTTTACATCCTTTTTGGTTTTTGATTGAAGGAAACTGGTTTGTGAATTTTGATGATATCAGCTACAGTTTTATTAGCTTGATGTTTATGGTAAATAGTTCACAACATGCATCGACATTTGACTTTAATGATGTTAGGAGTATAACCATTGACCCCCCATTATTGTTCATATAAAGGGAAAGTTTTACAGAATAGTAACCAAGTTTGAAAACTGTTCCACCAAGATCACCCATGGGAGATTTCACAATGCGAAATAAAGGGGGTGAGTGACCTTGGTGGAACAGTATTAAAACTTGGTTACTATTCTGTGAATTTTCTACTTGTATAAATGTATAGCAACGACCAATATCACCATCAAGCTCACTGTATCTTTCTTCAAATAAGAAATTTCAATTAATGAAACATAGGATGTATATAGTTCACTTGTTTTTTCTATAAAAGTGCATGGTGAGCATCAACTTTGGTCTCGGTTTAGTTATCTTCTATTTATCACAAAGATCCAATAGGACGTCTCTGCAATTTATGAGACATTTTGCAAATAAAGATACCACATATGTACATGGATACTTGTGTTGTTTGGCAATTAAAGGTGTCTCTGCAATTATTACCATATTAGTTAATTTTCTGTGATGTTTCAGTTATGAACTTATAAGGAAGGCCAATAAAAAAGAACAAGAAAATTGGAAATGGGTTTGAAACGTGCATTGCTGAAACTACCAAAAAAACTCAGTTGAATGTTTAATGATGTAATCATGGAGCTAAATGTATATAGGTTATGAATCCTGAAGTTGTTAGGTTAAGATAAACGTGGTAGATATGTCGATCATTAGTTTATTAGCTTAATATCAAATGGGATATTGGGATTTCAATATTTTGTTGATTGGAAAGAAAACCTCTAAATGGGATTCTGTACTAGAAACTGAAGATTTTAAAGCATGTTCTATTGGTGAATCTGTATGATATTTTGGATTTAATTTAGATGTTCCAGTCTATGATGATTAGTAATATACAATAAGTATGATTATCAGTTTAGTGAAGAAACTAGTATGTGATTGCTCAACTCTAGTATAGAATTCATACCATGATCATATCGTCACACTCCAGAATACTGCTGCATTTTATATCTCATTGAGTTTTGTTATTTGGTATGCACTTTTTCTCTCTTAAAATGAAGAAATTCATATCTGAGATTTCTCATATTGTTATGCTTTTATTAAATTCTCATATATTTCCAAAGCATAGCACCTCATTTGCTCCATTCTTATAATTTTTTTAGAGACTTTATCATTCTTAGCTTAATGATCATTAAAAGCATTTGAATTTTCAGTGTTAGATATTAATGTAAACTGTGAAGTGTGAAGTGAGATTTATTCATTTTGAAAATGACAAGATCAAGCTAGTACATTTTCCCTTCAAATTTTGATGGTTTTAGAGTTTAATTGTAAGATTATTACTCTTTACAGTTAGCTATTGACAACCACTTTAGTTGGAATATATATCACCCGATTCACCCCTATTGATTATAAATTAAGGCAACCTGTAATTCAAATATGTCACTTGTGAGTCATATCTAATTGGTTGGGCAAGCCTACTTTAGCTATTTTTTGAACTAGTCTGAATTAGCATGAACCTCATGGATTCTTTGGGTTGACTGTTGGTTTGGTTATTGTTTTTCATTTTCTGTCTTCAAAAATTGGACTCTTGCTTTTGAAAGAGATGATAATTGCTGAGCTCATGAAGGTGTCCCCCATGGTTGCAGGTTGTGATTTATACCCTTTAAATATCCCGAAATAAATTATTGTAGAGGTGGTAAAATGGCGGGTTGGGCAAGTAGAAATGAACTGTTGGATACATGTGTGTGCGTATAGATATAAAATTAATGCAGTAATTATGACCAAAAAACTAGTTTATTTTCAACTAATAACTGCATTTTTTAATAAGGCGATCTATGTCGTTGGGTATGCGTAAAAGTACACACTGAAAGACTTTCGACCCATTTAACTTGCTTCCTTTTTTAGGTCAGCTTTTTCGATATAACCTGTCCCACCACTAATTATTTGTTTTTATTTCTACTTATAGGATAGAAATTCGTAAGTCTGCTATTTCGCTTGGTTCTTAGGCTTACTCTCATGTCTCTGCAATGCATTCAATTACTTGCCTAATATTATGGATTTGTATTTGTTAAGGCCCCTTAACCTTTTCATTTACTACGGCATAACATAATAAGAGAAAGATGATGTTTGTGCACGAAATAGTGAACAGAGAAAAATGGTATGTAGGAATCACATCTTATTTCTTTGCAATACTACGTTAATAATAATAGAGAAATTGCTATTATTGCTGCAAGTTTTAATTCATATCTAATTTGGTCATTGGACTTCAAGTCATGAATAAAACCATCCAACTTTTGCAAACAATTATAAGAAAACCATACATTTTATCAAAAGCATTAAATCAAACAGTTTCTTGGTCAAGTGGATTAGCATGTTACATGTTTCTTGGTCAAAATCCGCTAAATCAAACAGTTTTAAAGAAGTATGGTGGTTTGATGAAGTAAAAGGACATCCCTATCACAATTTGCCAATAATGATAATTCAACACTTTTAACAATATTATTTTTACTATCATCCTGTCTAAGCTGAAAGTTTTGACTTAAAAGAATGATCCTCGTTTCCTTCTGTGTGAGAATAATGGGCAACTCATGTATTGAAGTATGCATCATCTATCAAGTTTGATTAGAGGTGGTAAGATGGCCGTGTCAGGTAACATCTCAAGACGGGTCGGGTTTGAAACGAGCCATAGTCTAGTATGGTTTGAAATGGGTCAGCCAGCCAACCAGGTCGGATTGACCTATACACCTATTTCTCTATTTTATATTAATATATTATATATATTTTTAGTACAAATTAATATATTATATACACCTATTTCTCTATTTTTTATTAATATATTATATATATATTTTTAGTACAAATTAATGTGTTAGTTTACTTAGTTATGATTGCAAAAAACTTAATTTTTCGAGTAAGATGATTTAGGAGGTTGTATATATCAGAAATAAAAACTAATGCACGATTTCAACTCATTTTTCTGTTGGCTATATATTTTTTCAATTTGATCTGTTTTACCCATTTCCGGTCAAACAAGACTCGAATAGAGCCATTTATAGGTATTAGGTAATTGAAACTTGTTGGTGGCCTTATTTTATTTATCTGTTTTTCTTCCTATTATGCAGAGCGGAACAATGTATCGTGAAGTGGAATGTCTCCAACACGTAGTGATTCCAACAACAGATCTCGACACAAATGGAACCATCCCCACAAGTTCGGTTGTGACCAACCTCTTAAAACAGTTGACCATCTACAAAGCCTTGGAGGAATTTGGTTACTTTCTTGGAGTCACCAAACTAAAAGCCATTGGTAACGGAAGAAAACACGAGTCCACAAAATATATAGACTTTCTGGTAGCCTTTAACTGTCGCACCCTTTTGCCAATGAAGGGTGAAGTCATGACTGGCATCGTGCACACGATAAGCAGGTTTGGGGTTTTCTTGAAATCGGGTCCCATGAAGATTGTTTATCTATCTACCCGAAAGATGCCAAATTACTACTTTGTTGATGATGAAGATGGTAAAGGAAAACCTTTGTTTTTGAGCAATGATTTGTCTAGGATTGAGAAGGGTGTGGTGGTGCAGTTTGTGGTTCTTGCAACCCGGTGGAGTCAAAGGACCCGTGACATTAGTGTGTTGGCTAGTATTGAAGGCGAGTCACTTGGCCCGGTTGCTACAGCCGGTTTGGATGGGTTTGAGTTGTAGTTTGTTTGGTCATAGATGTACAAATCTTAGGTGGATCAATGGAGAAAAATAGGAAGATTATAGTTGTAATGTTTAGTCTGGTAAAGTTGACCTCAAAAGTCAAAGTCAATTATCTGGTTTTTGGTAACTAACTTACAGTTCAAACTTGCAGCACTTTAGCCTAGTTGTATTATGCATATACAGATATACTACCCTATGGATATATGTTTCCCAAATGACAATACCTTTTTATTATAGTTTCATTTAAGCAATATATCAATCATTATTGGTAGATAGTTCTCTCTGCGTCATAATATTACTCAGAGTCATAGTTTAGTCTTTAAAGTGCATTATAACTTAATAGGTATATACTAAAGGTCAAACAAAGAGTGGTATGAGTGGTTACTTCCTACCATGTTTACCATATCGTCATATTAATTTTTTTCTTCTATCACTTGATCTATTACGCCTAATAGTGATTACTCTCTCCGCATCATATTTTGAAACTCATCTAATTTTTCAATTATTAAATTATTTTCAAAAAAAAATCCAGAGAGGGAACTAACTTGGGTCCACCTTTTTTCACCATATGTGATCGACACTTTTTACCACAGCTACCTCAATCCATGCAATCACATCACTTCTGACTCCACCAACCACTCTCCTTCGATTCTTAGGGTGCGTTTGGTAAAAATAATGAAATTGTAGAGAAATGAATGTAGAGAACGGAACTATAGAGAAAGGTAATTAATATGGAGAATGAGAATTAACTCTTCTATTTGATAGCATAAGGATTTCAGTAGATAAATGTAACTGAGAACCATTTCTCTTGTTTGGTAGAACAGAAAATTATACCAACCTTATCAAACTCAAAACCAATTGGCAGATTTATACCCTATAATTTCATAAAAACCCAACAATTTCACATATTCAGCCAACAAATTCACAGACTCATACCTGGTCAATCGAGGGTTTGGTTCAGAGAGAGACAGATAAAGAGAGATCGAGAGAGAGAGAGACAAACAGAAAGAGATCGAGACAGCGATCTGAAGTTTTTATGGCTCTAATATGAACCCTAATCGGCTTACCCTTGATCGACAATCAAAAGGAAGTCGACACCTTGGCTTTGTTTTTAGATATGTATGAACTAAATCCTCGATCGACTAGGTCAGATGGAGGCGGTGGGCGGATGGAGAGAGAGAAACGGTGGCGCCGCCGCCACAGGTCGGATGAGGCGGTGGTAGGGAGATCATTTTGGAGGAGATGAACTGATGGGAGGGAAACGTTCTTTCCGTCTCCTTTTCATTTCCTAGAGTATGAGATTTCCATTTCTCACCATTTCTTTCCATTTTGGAGAGAATTGAGAGTAGAGAAAAGGAAATGATTTTTTCTCCTTTCTCCGGTGTAAACAATCAAGTGAAATGTTTCCATTTCCTTTTCTCTGCCTCCAATTCTCTGTACTAAACAATCCTTTAGATTTAAAGTTTGTTACAATAGAGTTATAACAAACCAAAATTTGACAAATCTACCTTAGATGGATTTTCAAAACATTTATGGTTGGATTTTTAGAGTTATAACAACCAAAATATTGAAAAATTAAATTAGTTGTTATTCTTCTCTCCGGTCTCCTCGCTCCACTCCTTTGAAATTTGTTTGAAATATCTACTCGTGCCTATGAGTTTGAGTTTGAGTTTAAAAATAAAAATAAACCAAAAACTAACAAGACGAAAGAGAAAGGGAAAGGGGCCCAATGGACCATCGGTTACATGTGCTTTAAATAATTAAAAATATAATTGTGTGGGATGTCATTTTCCCACGTACTTCTTATTGTCACATTTCATGTTACGTTGAATCCCATGTGTCAGCAAGTTGATTTATAGAAGCCATTGCCAAGTGCCAACCCATGAGATGTTTGCTAAAGACTAAAAACTACAGTTGTTACTCCACTTGTATACATCATGAACATAATAACCATGGTTCTAAATTAATATAGGGTAATTCTATATATCCCCCTTCATTATCTATATAACCTCCTTGATTTGACATGTGTTAGTGAAAAAGATACATTAAAAATGTAGCTCTCATGATTTGACCTTTGGGTTTGTGAGGGGAGGGGGGCTAAATAGTAGCACTCCCCTTGATTATCTATATAGCCCCCTTGATTTGACATATGTGAGGGGAAAAGTTGCATTGAAAATGTAACATTCTTGATTTGACATATGGGTTTGTGAGGAGAGGGGGGCTAAATAGTAGCACCCTTTAATATAATGTGGTCCCAGTAGTAACAGTGATGATGATGTGATAATTAGTTATTACTAATGTTGTTAGTCATGAGATAGTCTTAGATTAGTAATGTTGATATGTCAGAAGTCATGACACTCATAGCTATACGTGGTATTAGATGAGTGAAGCAAACAGAGGCTATCGAATTTTACAAACTCTAAAAAGTTAAAATGAGTAACAATTTATGTTAAAATACTAGCATATATAATTCTAGATTTATATAATTTTCAATGGTAAATATTTAAAAAACCGAAAATCTCATTTAGGAAGAATTAAGGGCAGTAAACAAACAGTTTAAATTAAATTTGGCTTCACATGACTCCTTTCGATCAATACAATAAAGCGTTGGATACTACTTATTTAGTGAAAGGTGAAATTTGATGTACAAATTAAATTAAAAACACGTACGTTAAACAACTGGGATATAAGATTTGGTGTGATTTGTATGAGTATCGATAAGAGTATATACACACACACACTAGCATCTACCCGTCTAATGCGGCGACGGCGAATAGTTTCTGTTTAGCAACGTGTCGTTTTTAAGAATGTAATGTAATGTTATTCACGTGACTATTTTTCTTATTTTAATATTTTTAAAAATTAATAAAAAGTTGTTGAAAATTAAAGAAAATAGATATGTTGTTGAAAAAAACTTATGAAAGATATTGAAATGGTTAAAATTGGATGAGTGAGATTAATTTATATAGAATCAAAGGTTAAGATGTTGTCTTGTTTAAAAATTTAAGAACTCTTAAATGAAAGAGAAGAGATAATGTTAAATGATTTACATAGCTGTATAAATATAGATAGATAAGTTGTGACACCCCAATTTTATAAAACATTATTAAAATGAGTTGTTAAAAAAAAGTGGAGGAAAGTGAGTAGAGATTATAAATTATTAAATGGTTTGAGATAAGGATTTCAAATATATCTCCATTAAGATTTTTGGGTATCGTGGGGATGAGTTGTAAGTTGAAAAGGAGAACGGGGTACCCGCTAAAGAAGCTACCACCTCAAAAAGAGGCTTTTTTGGTCATTCTTCCTTTTTGCTTCTTCTTTGTTCTTCTTTCCAAACCAATACACATACATATAATTCTTAAATGAGAAAGGGATATTGAACTGAGATTTGGGGATGAGTTGTAAATTGAAAAGGAGAACGGGGTATCCGTCAAAGAAGCTACCACCTCAAAAAGAGGCGGCAGCCTCTTTTTGGTCATTCTTCCTTTTTTGCTTCTTCTTTGTTCTTCTTTCCAAACCAACACATATACATATAATTCTTAAACGAGAAAGGGATATTGAATTGAGATTTGGGATTAACAAGAAGAAGTTATTGTCTGTTGATTGAGGAAATCAAGCTTGAAGATTGTAAGTAATTACCTTATCTATGTTTTGAGTTACTAATTGAGTTTATATAGAGTTTGTGGATCATAGAGTGTTAGTATACTGTTTTATAAAGTTAGTAAACGTTATGGGGATGTTTTTAAGTATTGGAAATGAGTTAAAAATGATTGGGATGATTTTTGGTCGGAAACAAGTGAGTTCTGGTCGAACCAGTGCTGTAAGTTGAAGGGTACAGGCGTGCCCCTCAAGAACAGACCGTGCCTTAGGGCGTACCTGAAGAGGCATGGGCGTACCTCAAAAGGTACGGGCGTGCCTAACCCTAGAAAGGCCCAGAGTGTGCCTGATGACCACGGGGGTACCTTTGAGTGAGGGCACGGGCGTGCCTTGTCTTGTGTAGTGTTTTTAAATGGTGCTTTGATTGAGTAAGAGTAATGAGTATCATATACGTATTCTTAGGTGCTTGAGGACCTAAGGAAAAAATAAAGAGAACGCTTTGGAAGTGCTGGACCACAGGTGAGTACCTTTACCTGGTACTTAGAGATATTAATTATTCGTGATCTTATGTATTCAATACCAGAATGAGAATTACTGTATGAATATTATTATGTGATGTATTAGGGAACTGTTGTTACTAATTTGTTAAAGAGAATAGAGATAATTATAAAGTTAATAGAATTGAGTATAACTGTAGTAAGAGGCAAGAGACAGAGATACATGCTTATGATTAATAAATGAGTATTATGGTCTGAGACTAATTAATGAGAGATGTGTGTCAACGAATAAACAAGAAGTGAGAACTTGTTAATTAAAAGAGAGAAAAGAGTGAAGTTAATATTTATTAATTAACCATACACGTAAAAAAGAAGAGACAATTAGTGTTATGTGAATCACAAATTTAAAGAGTATATGATGATTTAGATAAACAAGGTTGATGTGTATAAATTATATAAATAAGAGAATGAGTTCTACCAGAGTTATAAACTATAAATACATACCTTTATACATCATGAGTATATGTAGAGATACTGAGAAGAGTAGTATTTTGAGAGATACATAAAGAAGGGTTAAACATAAGAGTACCCATACATATGTATGTAACTATATAAACATACAAATATGAGAGAGTATAATAGACTATGTCTATACATACATACATATATATATATATATATATATATATATATTTATATATTTAATAATAGAGAAAAGAGAAATGAAACGAGTGAGGGAGGAGATAATAATGAAGAAACGGTGTGGATGTGTTATAATATATATAAAGGCTATACGAGTATGCCATGATATGATTAATCAAGAGAAAGAGAATAATTAGAGTTGTAAATCGTGTGCGTTTGGCGATAATCATGCTAGTTATAGCTTATCAACTGATTATGTGTGAGAAGAGAAGTATGTGTTATATATATATATACATACATGTATACAAAATGATGTTTAAGCCTATACGGCCATATGTGAGATGTGTATTACATGATGTGAGGATGCTTTAGCCTGAGAGGCACATACGGCTCGTCAGTGAGACTAGTTAGATGCTAATGTGACGTTCAGTAGTCAATGTGACTACCAGGTGAGACCATTTATGAGTTCTTGATGATAATATATTATCTACGATGTTTCATATATTTACATATGTTATGTGTATTGTGTTACATCCTAGCCTGAATGGCAATGAGATATCTGAGTGGCAATGAGATGCCTAAGTGACAATGAGATGTCGGAGTGACAAATGAGATACCTGAGTGGCAATGAGATGCCTGAGTGGCAAATGAGATGCTAGCAATGGCAAAACAGAGACCTGAGTGGCATATTTTGATGTGATTGAATTTATATACTTTATTTAATTGAGTAATTTGTGGAGTTACTCACTGGGCTTTCTAGCTTATTACTTCTATTGTTTATTCTTTCAGGTTTTGTGACTGACGAGGCTTCCACGTGGACTAGATGAGAGTTTTGTGCAACATCAAAGGAAAACTGTTTTTATATAACATGTGTCGGTTGTTGCCCTATTCTAAATAAGAGTATTGATTACTTATTTCTTGCACGCATTAAAAAAACGGGTGTTACAAGAAGATACTGGGTATGGAGATTTATCGAGATAGACAGCGAGGTTACCGAGAAAGTGGTGTAGGCGTTTCTATTGATCAATCAAAACCGGTATGTACTCCTTTGGCGGCACATTTTAAGTTTAATCGGAGCACTATACCGAGTACAAATGAGGAGGATGATTATATGAAGACGGTTTCATATTCCAGTGTAGTTGGGAGTCTTATGTATGTCATGGCTTATACGAGAATGGATCTGGTGCATGCGGTTAGTGTTGTGAGCAGATTTATGAGTAATCCAGGGAAATCCATCTTGAGAGATGTAAAGTGGATCATGCAATATTTGAAGGCTGCGTCTGATATTTGTTTAGTGTATGATGCTAAAAAGCAGGGTGATAGCTTGAGAGGCTATGTAGATGCTGACTATGGCGGTGACCTGGTTAAACTAAGATCACAGACTTGTTTCATCTTCACTTTGTTCGGATGTGTCATCAGTTGGAAGGCTACCTTACAACCTACGGGTGCCTTGTCGACAACTGAGGCGAATAAATGTCGATGACCGAAGGAAGCGAGGACTGTATTTGGTTGTACGGTCTGGTGTAGAGTCTTGGTCTGAAGGTGGAGAAACCGGTGTTATTCTATGATAGTTAGAATGCTTTGACTCTGGCTAAGAATCTGGTATATCACGAGAGGAAGAAACACATTGATGGGAGGCTTAATTTCATCCGTGATGTTCTAGAGGAAGACAGGTTTTCGATTCGGAAGATAGCTACCGAACATAATTCAGCAGATATGTTAACAAAGACGGTACCGGTGGAGAGGTTTAAGCATTGCTTTGACTTGGTGAATATTCGCAGGAGGTGAAAGTCCCTGCGAAACATCTAGCAGGAAGGAGACGACTGAGAGAGATTGATGAAACCTTTGACAGTTGAAGAAATTATAAGTCAAGGTGGAGATTGTTGAAATGTGACTTGAAATGGCTTGGAAGATATTTGAAACTAGAAAAACAAGGTGCTCGACGTGCAGTCTTGGTGCTCGGCATGGAGCATACGAGGGTGCTCGGCATGGGCTCCTGCTCCACGGCGTGGAGAAGGCTACTTTGGGCCAAAGTCATTTTGGTCTGTTATGCGGCAGCCGATTCTTGTTAATTAGGTTAATTATATTTTCCTAATTAAGAATTAGGGTTTCTTGTCTTGGTTATAAATATCTAGTCTGGGGTTTAGTCATATGTATCATTATCACTGTAACTCTCTCTTAAATCAGTAATAATAGTCCCTATGTTCCTGCCGTAGACGTAGGTTGACACACCGTCATCCGAACCACGTGAAATACCTATGTTCTTTATTGCTTTTCTTCTCATTTTTGCATAACATATACGTATGTAGTTATACATGTATTGTTGCGGTTGATATTATATCATAAACAACATATTTGTATCTTGACGTTTTCCATTAGACAAATGTAACAAGATGTGGTACTCTGCACCAAGCCGCACTGCTCATGGTACCCGTGTAATGTCGCGTTGACGAATAGATTTTACGTGATAACATGTTGTTTTATAGAATATAGGGGTATGACATTCGGCGAATAACTTTTACCCGGTAATACGTCATTTCATTTCTTTCACTTTTTATTTCTCTTTTCTTTATTTTCAGAACAAATATTTAAAAGCAATAAAACAACTCTTCTATTTAGTTTTGCTGGTGGGGAAGCGTGTAATAGGAAAGAAGATAAATTAGTAATTTCTAATTGCTAAAATTTAAAGGATTAAGTAAAGTATGAGAGAGTGTTAAATATGTTATACTATTTTTCGTGTGAGAATTGCGATAACCAATCTTGGTAACCAAAGGGGCTTGCCCTGGTGGTAAGGGAGTTTTCCCAGTGAAGAAGAGGTCTTGAGTTCAAGTCTCTCTGGAGGGTTTCTTCCTAGGAGTAGCTGAGGGTCACTCCCTCGTTGGTGAAAGCAGCCCTACCGA
>JAUEJL010081899.1:0-15182 GCA_032274825.1 Drosophyllum lusitanicum
ATAATCAATTTAAACGCAATTAAACACGTACCGCTAACCCGCTAATCGACTAGCCCGGGTTTGCGGGTGTTACAATAACCTTATTTATTTTAGTAATTTTGAGATTACGAAAGTTATACACTTGCTTTATGATATATCGATATTATGATTGAGATTCTAATATATGCTCGGAGCAGTTACTATCATTTGGTGTATCATTAAAGTTTCACTTTGCATGTATATTAACTTCCATGAACTTTTAGTTCAAAACTATCCACAGTCGGTCATTCTCCAATAGAAGGGAGTAGTGAATTAAGACTGATGTGGAGTGTTAGTTGTTTATTCAATGGTTGGATAGCAAGCATACTCTTTTTGTATTTCTTTTTATATTTTTTTCTCTTCACTTTCTTCTTTAGTTATTAATCATAATCATTTATATTTTGGTTAGAATTTTTTGAGTTGCTAATAAGTTTGACTAAACTAACTTTGAGGTGTACGTATACTAGAGTTGTAAACGAACCGAACGAACACGAATGGGGGCTTATTCATGTTAGTTCGTTTAACTTTAGCCAAACAAAAAATCAAACAATAACGGATAAATGAACGAATATTTGTGTTCATGTTCGTTCGTTTAACTTTAGTCGAACATAAATGAAACACAAACGAACGAACATATATACAAATATAATACAAACATAAAACTATTAAATATAAACAGACATTAACTAAATGTATATATGTTTGTGAGAGAGAGAGAGAGAGAGAGAGTGTGTATGTATATATGTATATATATATCTATGTACACATACATATATACATACATATAAACAAACATAAATAAACGGATAAACAAACGTCTACGAACATAAATGAACAAATGGGGGTCTTTGTTCGTGTTCATTCATTTAACTAAGTGAACAAATATTTTTGTTCGTGTTCCTTTGTTTATTAAATAAACGAACTTCCCGCTAAACAGTTCATGAATGGTTCAACGAACATTCGGTTTGTTTTACAATCCTAATGTGCACACATGCATCTAAGTGTACATTTGCATGTGCATATATGCATGAGATGCACATGTGCACGGTGTATATATGCACCCAGACGCACCTACGCTAAAACAAAACCTAATAGTTTGAATAGGTTATGCACATATGCACCATGCATATGTTACTTTACTATATGTGCTGAAAAAAATCTACTGTAATATGCACATGTGCACCTATTCGCAGCTGTGCTCGAAAAAAGCTAGTGGTACGTGCACATGTGCACATATCTGCTGTGTTGGAAATAAAAAACCAACAAAACGATTTTTTTCTTTGAAAAAAAAACGAGTGGTATGTCTACATGTGCATATGCATATCCGCAAAAGATGCAAACGTTCACGGTGCATATACGCGCCTAGACGCACCTATGTAATATGAACGGATATGCACCGGTGCTTGAAAAAAATTGAGCGTTATGTGCACATGTGCACACATCTCATGCTGTGTTAGAAAAAAACCCATCAAAAACAAATTTTTTTTCTTTGAAAAGGTATAGCAATATGAATGTCATATTAAAGAGCATATTTTTCTCGTTAATTTGGTATAATTTTTATATTTTAATACTTTTACGTTTTGTAGATATTTTAGTTTTAAGAAAGTGAGGGTAAGTGGTCCCCCCTTTATTTAGGCAATTTGCTTAAAATACCCCTCTAATATTTTTGAAAAGTGAAAATGACGACTGTGTTGTTAATTAATTACATGTTTGCCACAATAATATTAACCTTTGATTAATTATAATTAATGACCACAAACGGTTCTGGCGGTATTCGCAATAAAATTGGTTCTCAAATGAACCATCTCCTATATATATTGTTGGGGTTGGTGACGATTTAAGGGAGATGAACACAACAATTAATTAGACCTTTCCAACCAACCAAATATATATATCACACAATTGCTTGTGTGTTTGGTCGTAGAAAACAAAACAACAAAGAGTTTTGTTTAGCCTTCGAGATATAACAATGCAAAGGAGTTTTGCTTGTTAAGTTGAGAGCTTGGATCAAGAAGGGGATAGCTAAGGGTTTGTAACCGGATTTTTGGGGTGTGCTCCTGATATCGGTTTATTTTACATTGCTTAAGGTCTAATTCTTTTTCTTCTTTTGATTGTTTTGGTTCTTGTATTTGATTGTAACTTAGATCCATTGGGTGGTTGTTTGATTTTGGTTTTGCTTATGCTGTGATTTTTTTATAAAAGTTTTGTTGTTAATCACACAAACCGACATATACTAGGTCCTCCCTTGCAACCTTCACAATTTTTAGATGGTTCTCTCTCTTGAGCAGATTCTTCAAAGAAAAAAGGATGTTGTAAGAAACTGCTTTGATGATGCAATAATCTAAACAACTCTTTTAGTGCATTGAGAAATATATAAAGGACGGGATTTTACTTCAATACTAGAAATGGATCTCCAAAATATGTAGGAATCTCAAATTGTTTTAGTGGGACCGGCATTTTAAATATGGTAAATGTGTGTATAAATTCATTTAGTCATAGAACCTTTCTAGAGTAGTGACCTAATATAAAAACATTTTGCCGTTCAAAATAGGAAGTATTAGGATTATGACTCTTACTAATAGGATAAAAGAAATTCTCGATAGTCAAGGCACTAGCCTTTTCTTATATATTGAATTACCTAGCTTGCTTACATGTACAAATTTCCGGTGTCATATGTTGCGGTATGCCAGTATGGTAGCCAACATCCCCCCAACATCTGCCGCATTTCTTAGACCCATGGTATTCCAACTCATCACAACCTATGAGCGGAATTAGGAAGATGGTGGCTAATGACTCATCCATCTCCCGCTGACATTTTTTTTACATAAGTGGGAGCCGAACCCATAACCTCACTCTAATACCAATTAATTGTTAGGATCAAGGTGCTTACCACTAAGCAAAAAAAAATTGTTAGTGGTGAAGACGCTACATCTTTCTTATATATTATGTAGCCTAGATTGCTCATGTGTTCAAATTGCTGAGCTAGGTCGTATTACTCGTATGATTGTTGTATGCTAGTATGGTTGCCATAAGGAACCTACTATTTAAGGATAGTATGAGATAATGACGTTTAGTTAGCTAGATTATGATTATGATACTATTTGGTAACATCTAATGTTATATATACTAGGATTTTACAGCCCGCGCGTTGCGCCGGGTTTTATAAATGTAAAATTTTATTATCACAATAAATCATAGGATTAGGTTGATCTACATGATAATATATTAATAATTTTATAAAAACACATTCAAAAATAATAAAACACGTGATCAAAAAAATAATCACAGGACTAGGGTCACAATAAATCATAGAATTAGGTTGATCTACATGATAATATATTAATAATTTTATAAAAACACATCCAAACATAATAAAATGCGTGATCAAAAAAATAATCATAGGATCAGGGTTATAATATGATGCAAGAATATTGAAACAAAAAAAAGAGTCAAAAGAGATTTCAAATGTTATAGATAAAATATTGACTTCTTCATCTTCAAAAAATTTATATTTACCCATCAAATTTAAATTTTTTGAGAAAAACACCCACTTTAAATAGTATAATACACTAAGATCATATTAACATAATAATAGTAAATAATTAATATAAATTTGTGGAAAAGTAAAAAATACTTGAGTTATTGTTTCTTTAAACATAATCATCCTACAAGACATATGAAAAGTGAGTAATATACACTAATACATAAAGTTACAAAAAAATATACATGAAATTTACATTAAGCAAAAAAAAAATTAAAAAAAGATAGACACAATGTTTTAAGAAAATAAAAGTTAAAAAAGGATTAAAAAGAATAAAAATTTTAAAAAAAAAGCTAAAAAGGATTAAAAATCGGAATCCATGTTTTTTAAGAAATTATTTAAGTTGAAAAAAGCAAAAAGGGTTAAAAAGAATACAAAATTAAAAAATGACAAAGTGACAAAATAAAAATATTGAATTTTGTTGAGGCATGATTTGAATCCACGTCTACCGCCTAACAAACAAAGCCCTTACCAATCCGCCAGATTTGCATTTTGTTAAAAAACTTGTTATTTAATATATATTATAAAAATGTTTATTTTTCCTTGTAAATGTATGGTATAGTAATTATTTTAGTTTTTAATTAACTTAGTGTTCTAATTTTATATAATACTATTTATTTATAAATAATTAAAAATATGACACCGGCCGTTAAATCCAATAAAGTTTAATGGAGCGTGAGTTTTTAATATGTGAAAAGCAATCCTTACTAAAATATTTTCAATGTTATTTCTTCACAGTTGCAACTTATATCCAATTTAAATACAAAGCCATTAACCCTATAAACTTGAAGTTGAGACTATAATGAAAACATGGAGGAGTAAAACAAGGAACCAAAGCAAACACTAACACTTTAAAAAGAAAAAGAAAAACATGTAGCAAACTAAAAATGATCCATCCACGATGTCAAGACTTTATCTTTTCAATCATAGTGTGTTGTATTTTATGTATAGAGGTATTGTACTTTAATTATTGAATTACTAACCAGTGACCCGTATGCTAACGAATCGTACCTGACAAATAAACGATTAACCCAACACGTGATATATCATTCTACTATTTTCTTCTACTTCTCCTCTTAGTCGTAAAATCAATATAAATGTCAAAATTAATAGATGAGATAAGTAAAAATAATTAATGGATTCTATGTCATTTTGTAATAAGTAAGAGGATGAAATAGTAAGAAATAGTAGGAGGATATATCATTTTTTCTATATAATAATAATAATAATAATAAATTGTTAAAGGACTATATCATTTGAACACTTTTAAGACCATAAGCATCCAACCCAACTTACCCAATGCCACATCAGCATTCACATCATCTTCCACCTTCAACCCTATCAAACCCACAAACCCCCACATCCAACCCTCTTCAACCCACATTAAATATTAATAAAAAAATATATTAAATATGTGAGAGAAGAAACAAAAAAAAAGAAAAAGGAATCGGGTTTGGGAACCCGGTGTAGTACCCTATCACCATCAACCCAATTGGGTGTTTTGGTGTTCCCATTGGGTTCCATGCCAACCCAACGTCGGGTAAGGGACCGATGCGGTTGGTCTAAGTGAAAAGATTTATAGGAAACGCAGTGAAGTTTCATTGTGTACTGTTGTCCTTCATGTTGCTTTCATTTTCTTGTTTTTCATTTCTTTAAGGTAATAAAGCATTTATAATTTTATATATAAGTGGAAAAGGGGAACTTGTGTTCAATAAACTTTCACATTTTTAGTGGACTTGGGAATAATTCGAGCTTTCTATCTTAGGTAAAAATAGTTAAATAGATAACGATTTAGATGTTTTTTTAAACGACAAACATACACATATCTGACATCCCAATCTACATCTATACCTTTAGAGGGTCTTGAACCCTTAATCTAAGAGAGGAAGAGACATTTTAATACATCTTGATACCGCTAAGCCAAAAGGCTTTTAGTAATAATTATTTAGTGTATGCCAATGTAAATTTCATAATTATAAATTTATTATTACCAAATTAAAATCATTAAAAACAGCACCTATATAAGGTGATTTTACACTCACAAATAATTATAATCAGGAGCATGTTAGTTATTTTGCTATTTACCCATTTAAGTTTTTGTGAGTGTGAAAGCACCTAAGATAGGTGCTTCTAGCTACACACATCATTTTTCCAATATAAATATATATTTTTGACCGTCTAATTTCCATCTAAATTTCCATATCAATTATATCTTAATACAAAATTTATTCAAAAAATTTGTTTATCAGCATTATATTTTTTAAGGTTAATTTTTACGTTACAAATGAAAAAATAGAATATTTTCCAAGAGCTTGTGCTCTTTTTTTTTCTTCTTAAAACATTTATTTAATTGGAAGGATTAATAATAAATAATGGTTATAGTGGAAGTAATATGGAAAATTAACGTACATCAATTTAAATTTGAACCAAATGAGTTGTTATAATCTTAGATATTTGAAAACTTTTCATGTTTTATGTTGAATAGTCGTGTTTGATTTTTAGTTTCTATATATTATTCATTATATTATATACCACACACCAACGCACAGATAGAAAATACTCGTAAATCATATAAAACATCTTCAAACTTTTAAAATATGAAATTTCAACCAAATCGGAGCTAACAATGATTCATGAATCATAATTAATTACATAGATATATAATTACTATATTGTTAAAAATTAAATAATCATCAATTCTTATTATACAGAAGATATGCAACAGACAATATTACACGTTTTTATTTAGGGGTGTTTGTTTTAGCTTATCAAGGGTTTTTTTTTCCGGGTTTATTTTTTATAAGCTTATTTTTTCGATTTATTTTTATGATTTCGGCTTATTTTCTTCTTATAACTCATAATAAGCTCAAAAGTCAGAATATAAGCCGGGAAAAAATCAACTTATAAAAATAAGCTCGAAAAATAAGCACCTAAATAATCTAAAACAAACACCGCCTTGGTATCCCATAACTTCGTATCCCATATGTAATCTAATCATGTCCGATATCTCTCCGTTTTGTCTCGGTTTACGCTTCCTTTTTCGCTCTGTTAATCCTCCTTGTTTCTACCTGTTCTTCATTGATTTTGATTCAACGATGATCATCAATCTTGTCGATGATTTGTTCTGTACAACTGCGAAAATCAATCTTTACTCTCTTTGTTGTCAGTGATGAAGGATGTACAGACCGTCTCTCTCTTTGCCACGCGGTAATCAATTTCCGATTTCGTTTTCTCTGTAGTTCTTTAACCTGTATATTTTCTTTGCTTTTTTACCTATTCACGCTTGATTTTGATTTCTTGTTCTTGATGTAGATTGTTCGGTTATTTAATCATATATTGTTCACATCACCCTTTATTTCTTGTTCTTGATTTTACCAAGCAGTCCTCTTCGTTTCTCCCTTTACAACGCCCGCGTTAATTTCTACTCTTCGTTTCACTGTAACAATTCAATTTGTTATTTTGTATTTTCCATATTCTTGTTTTGAATCTTTAATTATGCTCTTTGTGTTCTCAATTGTGTTGTGTTTCTTGGCTATGTTTACATCATACTCCTTTATTATAATGAAAAATCACAGTTAAAGACGGAATTTATCTGGATTTATGAGAAAAAACAAGTACAATAACATAATTTTTGAAGGTAATGATATGATATAAAGGAGATTGTTGTTTAAATGATCATTTAATGCAGTGATTTTTGGGGGATTCTGTTATTCACAATCTGGCATTCCAAGTTCTGACTTACAATTTCTATGTGATAACTTAGGCTTTGTTTGTTTTTTAAAATAAGGTCTTATTTTAAAGAAACGTCTGTGGGCGCGCAAACGATTCTGATAAGCTTGTTTGTTTTTTCAAAGAAACTTCTGCGCGCCCGCAGATGTTTCTAATAAGGCTGTTTGTTTTTTCGTAGACATAAGACCTTATTCTGTCTTATTTTTGCTTATTTTGAGAAGCTAAAAACTACATCTTTTTTTCCAGACCTTCTCAGACGTAAGACCTTCTAAACCACGTCTTCTCCTATAGACATAAAATAAGACATAAGACATTTATGTCTTAAAAACAAACAACACATTACTCTTCCTAATAATTTTTCAGTTTCAAATATTCAAGTCATATCCTAACAATTATTACCTTCTGATTGGATTATTTGCTATCACATACAATTACTCCTGTAAAAGCCCAGACTGAATCGTCTCTTTAGAGTGAGGTCAAACAAACGAAAACACACATGGGTTTGGTGGGTCACCCCGTTAACTTGAAATGGACACTGAGGAGCGTTGTTTGTAAGTAAGTCATCAAACAATAGTGATTGATTTAGAACATTTATGTCGTTGTTCGACCCTGCAACACCAAAAAAATCATGTCATATCCAAAGGTCATATGAAGCAACCGCTTCAGGCATAATAGTGGGACATCCTTGGTCACCTCTAGTATATTGACCTTTCCATGCGTTTGGACAGTTTCTCTACTGCCAATGCATGCAATCAATGCTACCAAGCATTCCAGGAAACCCGTGAACATTGAAATGTGTATGATATAGACGTTCGATGTCATCAAAAGTTGGTTTCCTTAAGTATTCGGTTGAATACAAATCAATTATGCACTTACATAGACAATTATAAGAAGTTCTTTCAGACATTTGTAAATATTCATCAAAACTATTTGATGTTGTGCCATATGCCAGTTGGCGTATGGCAGATATACATTTTTGCAAAACACTAAAACCGGTTACACCCCGACAATAGCGTCTTTATTTAAATATTCAATGTCCATATGACCATATCCATCTTACTTAAAATGTTATATGTAAATATTCATTTGTAACCTTCTGCGTATGTATGTATTTATGTAACTTGAATTCTCTATATCCACGTTCAATTCCCATATCTACTTGCAGAAACTTAAATTCTCCAAAGCTACAATAAATATCCATATTTACTTGAATTTTCCATATCTACAATCAATGTATCTATAAAACTTAAATTTTTATTACCTACTTGCATTGAAACTTAAATATTTTATATAACTAAAAACTTAGATATATTACATAACTTAAAACTTAATATATTACGTAACTTAAAACTTAGATATATTACATAACTAAAAACATAAATAGAAACATACAAAAATTACATAAGTTAAAACCTACATAGAATACTTAAAAATACTACACAAATTAAAACATTTATAGAAACACACTTAAAATTACACTATAAATACTTTTTTCGGATCTCGTCTTTTTTCTTCTCAATTATTTCCCGATCAACCTCGTTTAAACCGGAAACATCGAAAACGAGAAATTGGAGATCCTTGTACATTTATTTGCTTGCAATATATTCATCCTTCAACGCGTTACGGTGGTCCAAACGTTTAAAATACTTCTCGTTAAATTCTTGACCACTAGAAGAAGACCTCCAACTTGTTGTGAGACAGTTGAAGAGCATTTTTCTTTTCGAGGTTTTTCGCGAGGATGTTCCAGCTCAGAATCGTCGTGGACATTGTCAAAATCAACTAGATTTATAGCCGCATTTTGCTCAGAGTAACTTTCAGAAGCTCTTGATTTTTTGTTTCGATGCATAGGAATTATGGGCTCCGGATACTTCCATTTTTGGTGGGTTTTAAGAATATCCCATGCGTGTAGATATGGAAAAGCTTGAAAGTGTGTTGATTGATATGTTTCGAGGGCAAATGCGAGAATATCAGCGTCAGATTCACTTCGACGGTCCCGTTGTAAACCATCGTAGATGGCGCTAAATTTCGAGACTTTATTGTTGATGTCTCGCCATTTTCCTGTGAGTTGGTCTTTGGTTCGTTGTTGCCCGGTTGTTTTGTTGTTAAAGATGTTTTGAACCTGAAACCAAAACGAGACACCTTTTTGCGAGTTTCCAACCGTTAGGTCCTCAGATATGGAGAACCACGAGGTGGACAAAAGAATCCCATCTTCTTTTGACCAAGCTTTTTTGCTACAAGTTTTTTTCCTTTTTGATGGCGACGGTTGTTGGCTTGGAGTCTCCGATGGTGGTGGTGGTTGATGGTGGTGTTGAAACTGTAAAAACTGTTGATATTGTTGTACATTTATAAAAATTGGTTGTTGGGGTGGTGTCATGAATTGTGGTTGTATGGGAGGTGGCATTTGGAGATGATAGCCGGTTCCAAAAGATGGAAAAAAAACTTTGAGGTGTAGAAGGTTGGTTTGTTGATGCACTCGATGAGTTTGAAGTGTGGCTAGAAGGTGATGACGAATTTCCAAACCAATCAATATTATCCATGTAGATGAAGAGAGGAAGAAGATATAAAAATGGAGATATAATTGGATGGAAGAAGAGAGGAAGAAGAAGAGAGAAATATGATTAACTTGTATGTACGAAGAAGAAGATAAAAGATGATATATAAATGGTAGGTTGTTGTACAAAATAATTTTAAATATTAAAATTCTTTAACATCCACAATCAAACAAAAGTTTTGAAAGAAAACGCAAGAACCTTCCATGCATAAATCTTGTCATTGCAGAAAATTAAAGCAAAAAAAACAAATACAATATATATATATATATATGAAAAAGATAATTCAACCAAAAAATAAAAGAAATCAAATACTGTATATATAGGGCTCATCACAACCTCCTTCACATTTTGGGGTGCAGACCACTTTTGCTTTTCTTCACGACGCAGTGGAGTGGAGATGCATGGTACCCTATACAGCCCCTCCATCACTTGCACCATTCCGTATTCTCTTAAAGTTCTTTTTCACACTTAACTGTGCACTCTCAAGTTATTATATCATATGTTATTCTGTTTTGTTTTTAAAACACGCACACATATATTTTTGACCCTGCATGTTATTCACTAATTTGTCAGCGTTACATTACATACAACCGCACATGGGTCTCGCGGTTGGATTTCTGATAGGTCGCTTTTATGTGCTGCTCAGACGGGTCAGGTTGGGCCGACCCACCAACACTTTCTGTTTCTTTTATTTTCTCTCTTCTAAAAAAATTAGCAAAAGTCACATATTGTCATATTGAATACATTTACAGTACTATATTATGAAAACAAGAATATATAACTTTTAAATAAAATGATTTAGGATTTTCTAACATTTACATATATTTTTTTAGCGGCTTTAAGGTATGTGACTTGTACCAATCTCAGTAAATTTATTCTATTCAATTGCGCGTTATTAATCAAACATAACCCAAATTAACAAGTTTCCATATTAGACCGACCGCATCGGCGGTGGAACCCGTGGCGGGTTGGGATGGAACCCGTTGGGCACACCATCGCCGACCCTCGGGTCCCCGCCAGCTTGCAACCCATCGAGTTCTCGAACCCGTTGCGGGTGTTTGATTTTTTTTTTCTTTTTTACCGTTTTCCAACGGTAATATATATATATATATATTTCTTTTTATCTCTTCTATAAATACCATTCACATCTACACATATTTTACACATCTTCTCCTCTCTACTATATTTTATACACTATCTTCCAATCTTCCAATTCTCATCATTTAAAAAAATATACATTACATACACAAAAAATGTCTTCTTCGTCGTATGATACGTCGGAGTCAGATGATTCGTCTTCTTCATCTTCCGATGGATCTCGTATCGCCACGTATCGTCAAACAAGTGGCGTATTTTTTCGTGCATATTTTTCGTGCATACGACGATAACTAGTTGTTTTTTAATTTAGGTACTTCTATTTTTTTTTAATGTAAGGTGAAATATTCTTTTAATTTAGAAATTATGTATTTGAAATTATGTAATGAAATTTATGAAATATTTCTAATAGTTTTATATTTTATTGTCTTTGAAATAATTAAATTATTTAAATTAAAACAAAAAATAGAAATGATATAGGGTTGAAGAGGGTTGGATATGAGAGTTTGTGGATTTGATATGATTGAATGTGAGAGATGATGTGGATGCTGATGTTACAGTAAGTTAGAGAGGATAACTTGGGTTGGATGTTGATAGTCTTATGTCATCCTTTTCTTATAAGTTTATAATATCATAGATTATTAGGTTAAATTTATGTGTTATACATAGGTTGGTTTAAATTAAAAATATTAAATATTTTAAAATGGCAAAAGTAAGACTTTTGTTAAATAAGATGTTTTGAAATGTTATAAATGGTAAATATGATATTTATAAACTAAGGTAGACAAATAATATATTTTAAGATTTAAGAACAGTATATATAATATTATCTTTAATAATTTTTATTCAAATTAAACAACTTTGACTCTTAAAAATCAAAGTCAAATTTAAATTTAAATTTAAATGAATGATTAAGATTTAATTTTATTAAAACATACGAATATGATTATTTAATAAAGGTTGAACCAAGTTACTATTTTATTTATATTTAGAGATGTATGCTCTTACCTATGAAAAATAATGTGTTAAAAGCAATGCTTAGATACATCATCTATTATCTTAAGCGTTAGCATATTTCTTTTCCTGATTTTGACTTCCAAATTCCTATTCTAAATCTAATATCTGCTAAAATAAAATAAAATAATTATGCGCTAATTATTTAAAAGTCTGAATAATTCAAAATCTGTATAAAAATTGGTTTTTAATGTAATAGACCGTTTGGTTATGATTCTAAATAAACAATCTAAAAGATAAAAAAATTTCTTTGAAAGGCACAAATTCTATTAATAAATGAAAGCTATCTTGAAAGTTGAGACATACCAACAACAACCTACCTCCAAACACTACATCTCAAAATCAATGTTTTAAAAACCGGTTTTTTAATTTACCCGATCTCCTTACCGGGTCACGGGTCGACTGATTCGACCGGCGGGTTAATCCGGTTTTTAGATTTTTTATTTTTTTATATGTGTGTATATATAAATTGCAAAAATAATAAAAAAACATTGGCTACAATAACAAAAAAAAAAACATTAATCTACAATATCATCAATACAAACACAATAATTAAGTTCAACATACAATACCAAAACAAAAGGAAATTCAAACATCAAACAACAATTGTCATAGACTCACAATCAAACCAAATTAAAGATTTTAAGACACTAGAGTATTGTACGCATAAAAAAGAACTCCATCGATAAGGAAAAAAAGGCGATGGAGGCTTCTAAGATAGACGATAGAGAGTTTAGGGTTGAAACTTTTAAAAAACATAAAAACCGAGTCGATTTACATGGGTCGACCGGTTTAACTGTTGACCCGGCCGGGTCACTCCGGGCTGGAAATTGTCAAAAAACCGCTACATGTTAACCCGCTCTAGGCACCGGGTCCCGGGTCAACTTGTTCGACCGGCCAGGTCTTAAAACATTGCTCAAAACAAAACAAAGAGAAAATTAAGCTCATTGCCCAACAATGACTTCGAGCAATCCAAGATGCACACTACTTCCGTCGGACTATTTACCCATTTGTCCAGTGATATATTAAACCTTGTCAATCTACTTCCGACCCATAAGGCCACCACCCCCTAGATACCAGGAAAGGATCTTAATATTTGATTCCCACTGTTGCCTCATCATCCTGATGAACATTACAGTTCCTCCAGTTTTATATTGACCAAAATACCCCAGCACAAGTCACCAAAAAGGGTGTAATATGATAAAATATTACGTGATTAATGATGCAAGAGGTGTTTTATGGTTAAAGATTTTAGCAACGTCTTGTTTTTTCGTTCAGTATAGTTTTCATTAGATATAAAAATCGAATATATTAAAAACTTAAAAATTCGTCTTTCTGTATTAAATTTAGTTGTTATCAAATAGCTCCAACTCGTATTTTAGAAGGTGTGTATTAAGGCACTAGAACCTTAGGTTGCGTTTAGCAGGAGAAAAATTTTCTGTTTTTCGTTTTCTGTTTTTCTGTGAAAAATGGTGGGTTTTCACTTTCTGAAAAAAATAGAAAACATGTTTAGATAAAAGGGTGGAGTTTTCCATTTTTCAGAAAAAAATGAAAAACATGTTTGGTTGAAGTGTTTTCTTGGAAAAGTTGTTTGAAAAAATATAAAAGTTTGGAAAATTTTATAAAAGTTTGGAAAAATTAGGGAGATTTCTGTTTTCTTGAAAAAATGTGCAAGTGAACATGTTTTCTAATTTTCAATTTTCTTAGAAAAATTTTCTGAAAAAGTAAACAATTTTTCTAAAAGTGAACGCAGCCTTATAACCTAAAAACAATGTTCTAGCATAAAAACTTACTTTGTCAAGTTATTACTTTTTACTTTATACTTATGTGTCTCAAAATTATATTATCTTCCATTTTAACCGTATCTAAATAATTGTGCATTTTTCAAAAATAATACTTACAATTTGTAATTTTTTTTGAGTTACGTACATAAATGTTCCATTTGGTTGTTAGAAAATTTTACTTTTAATCCTTTAACTTTAAAAATTATAAAAATAGTTACTGTGATTGTCACTTTTTTCACTTTTAATTGTTACCGTTAACCAAAGGGTATTTCGGTCTTTTCTCACCTTATCCTTGTTACCAAACACATATCACCTATTATAATTATTTTCAAACAACGTTTTCTTTTAACCTTGTTTCAGAACAACCTTTGTCTCTTATATTGTTTACAAACACAATTGACCCTCTCTCTTACCTCTCTCCCGTAATACCCGAGTTCGAAGTTTATAAAATATTATTATTATTTGGAATTTATGAAATAAAGTTTTGGCCTATTGGGCTAATTTGATTATTAAGACAAATGGTTATATAGATAAATGATTGATTATCTTGTGGACTTGGACTTGAGGAGTATAGTGGGATTAGGCCTTATAAGATACATACATACATACATACATACATATATATATAATTAGGGCTTAGCCCCTAAGAACCAGTGCACAGTTCTATTCTTCGAATCAATGTTGTGTGTGTGTTCTGTGTGAGCCGAGAACAACAGAGGAAGAACAAGGTCACCATTCTAGCACTCAATCTTCAAGAAATTTCAGAAAGGAGCATCAGGTAATCATCCTTACTTCATTGTGATCATTTAGAGGTGATTTATTTTGGGTTTTAGTATGTTTTTGGGATTAGTTGGTGCTCTGTGTGTGTGTTTTTCGTGGTTCTTAAACCGAGAGAAAAAGGGGGTTGTTTGTAACAGCCGTGGTTTTCAAAAAATGAGATTTACAAAAACTTTTCCACTTGGTCAGATTCATCGCAACGGAAGACTTTTAAACATCATATTTATTAAAACAGATAAACCGTTCTAAACATTCATCAAGCAAAACCACCGTTACGTCACAAAACACATCATAGTTTAGACTTTCTTTATTACACAACCACAAGTTGATAAAAATATATCATCATGACAAAATTAAACTACCCAATAGCCCCCATCTCACAAGGCCACGCACCTAAGCAACCTGCACGAGCACAAGACACATTTTCAAGAAACAAGTGTCAGCTTTCGCTTCGTGAGTCAGCTTAGTTAACATCACAAAATCATCATTTAAAAACATTCGCAAACATATTTTGGTTAAGGTAATAAATCCCAAACCGTAACTTGACCCACCCGCATAGCATCGTAAATCCCCGCATGGTCAAGTATCATCATAAAAACATCATGTAACGTCTTTAAATCATCATAATCATCTTTTAACTTCATTAACATCATATACATCATAAATCATCTC
>JAUEJL010081910.1:0-27319 GCA_032274825.1 Drosophyllum lusitanicum
CCCCCCCCCACGAAACCAAACAATTGTATTTATTATATTTTTTTTCTTTGTTTGATTTTGATCTCTTTAAGAGGTTTTTTTGACTCTTCAGAGTCTTCAAGAGACAGCATATTTGTTGCCCTTCTCACCTGAAGGGAGAAATCTATTTGGTGTATGATTTTATACTAAACTTTAGACAACTCTGTTAAGTAACTCCTGGTTTTTGTTTTGTTGCTTGCAACTAGAATTGTAAGCTATAAATTGATGTCAATTATAATAGAGCTTGTTATTTTGGTGTCTTTATATGTGTAGAGACTAGACTTTGGCTTGCATTTTGATACCTCTTGCATGCATTATAAGTTTATATCCATGATCTTTTGCCTAATTGACTAAAAGTTGTCATCAATGGATATTTTATTCGACATTTATGCGGTTCACCAAAAATGGAATATCTATACACTTGATTACTATTGATGGAATCAAACATTCATAGACTGAAATATTTAATGTCCAAATTGGACTAATAATAAAGTTGTATGTCCCATTTTGTGTTTCACTGTAACCAGATCTTTTCTTCCCTTTTTTACATGCAGGTTTGCTTTGATATGGAATCTTTAGGGCTTGAAAATGAATCCCGAGGTTCAAAAACATACCGTTATCTTGGACTCAAAGAAACTTTCAAACAAAATAATGGAAACCCAAGAGTTCTGTCTCTTCTTTCTTCACTTCTTGAGAAGTCTGTCCAAATGAACGAGATGTTACTCGAGAGGACGCATACTAAAGATGTTGTTACGGTGTTTCATGGCTCAAGAGCACCGGCACTTGGTATTAAAGAGTACCTTGATCGTATCTTCAAGTACTCGCGTTGCAGCCCGTCTTGTTTTGTTGTTGCACAGGTGTACATGGATCGGTATATTCAGTGTGGAAATGTTAATTTGACTTCTCTTAGTGTTCATCGCCTTCTCATCACCAGTATAATGCTTGCTGCCAAGTTCATTGATGATGCGTAAGTGCTCTTCATAGACCGCTCTTAAAAAAACAAAATTAAAAATTAAAAAGAAACTACCTTTTGTACGTTTACTTTCAATTAGGATCATCAACTGTAGTAGATAAATTCAAGTCGGGATAGTTACATACATATATATATATATATATATATATATATATATTCCATTTGCCCTAAGAAACGACATTTGAAATCACAATCAGATTGGTAAAACATTGGGAAAAGACTGATTATTTTGACCTAAAGTTTTCAGCACATTCAAACACCTTTCTAAAATATCAAATGCATTCTTAAAAATGTTTCGATGTGTGTTAAAAGACTGAATATCTAAATGGGTGCTACTATTTAGCCCTCATTTTCTCACAAACCCAAATGTCAAATCAAGAATGTTACATTTTCAATGCACCTTTTTCACTCACATATATCAAATCAAGGGGGCTAAGTAGATAATCAAGGGGGGAATTACACTATCTAAATTTTGTGACTCCAAGTCGAAATAATGAGTTGATGTTTGGTCAAAAGGTACTCATTGTGATTATGAGATCATTTAGGGAATCAGATAACCAGATTTAGGTAATCAGTTTTATACCTGCTGCAACAACCTGGTTGTTTAACAGAAACCAAAATGACATATTAACTAACCCCTCTTTTACCCTATTCCAACGGCATCTTTTTCGCGTTAAACACATTGTAAAAGAGTTTTTTTATGTTATCATAGATTACAAGGTTTTAAACAATTCTTACAGCAAAATTATATACACACTTTTTTACTGTAGCTGTTAAAAAGGGTAGTCATGCTTAAAATTTAAATATTCTTAGGTTTCCAACATTTATATAAGGACTTATATATGCCCATTTTGCTTAGAGTTCCTTGTATAATCAGGATTTGTGATGAACAACAAAGGCACACATCCAAATCCATATCTGATTCTAATTATTCCATATCACATAATTACTTCACATCCAAGCAACGCCTAACTGGAAATACTATACAGAAAATACAACCAAGGGGGGTCTTATAAATCTTGGTACGTATGCAGACGATAATGTCGTTTTTTATAATTTTGCAGATTCTACAACAATGCGTATTATGCGAAAGTGGGAGGAGTAACGACATCAGAATTGAACAGATTGGAAATGAAATTCCTATTCGGTCTGGATTTTCGACTCCATGTAAACCTACACACATTTGGCAGGTACTGTTCTCAGTTGGAAAAGGAAGTCTCATGTGAGCTTCAAATCGAAAGATCGCCTCGGGTTATTCACACCCCATGTGGACTTAAAGAAACCTGGTCAAGCAGTGATGACTCGAGTTCATACACCACAACCGAGATACATATAGTATAGGTAGAATTTAGGTTTGCATACCATTTAGAGATTCTTGTTAAAACATGTTGGGATTGTATTGAAAGTTTTAGAAATAAGATTTAAAGGGTTCATTTTGACATTGAAGTGAAGATTTGACTTAGTGTTGAAAGCAATGTTTTGTGAGAGTAATGATATCTGGAAGATATTTCTTGTTAATGCTACTTCCACAAGCAGTCGCACGTAATTGTGACTAGGAATCTCACTAGCACTCCGCACTTTCGTATGCTTATAATTTATTTATTGAACAGTTACCGGTAATGATAATACTTGCATCCACATAGCATGAAAGAAACAGTTCTACGTATCGGGGTCAAGGTGACGAAAAAATGAAATTTGTGCTTAATCGGGCTTTCTAATCAAATATTTTGAACGATAAACGAGAGATGGAAATCATGATGAGATAAGAAAGGATAAGGTCATCGACAGTTGATACACTGATAGTTCATGCATGTATGACATTAGGTACAAGCATGGTTACAACTTCCAACAAACAACTGCCACCACCGAAGTCGAAAAGGGAAAACCAATGCGTCAGGATCCTACGGTTTTGTTTAGTATCTTGCTTTGTTGATTTTCGACAAATGAAACCTAAACCACTTTCTGTACATTCATTCTTTCTCTAGGTTGGTTGGTTAAATCAATTGATCAAAAAATGAAACTCGATCCATCATCGTCTATTGCCTCATGTCAGCATCCATTGGTCTTGCAAGCGTACTCACGAAGTAATTGCGCATCTCTGGCAATATACGCTTGATCAAATTGTCATACCTGGAATTCGATCATGAACTCATCATCAGATTCAAAGTTCTTTTTTTTCTATTTAAATCATTTGCGACACGGATTTAACTCGTTAAACATAAACATATTACATACCCTTGTTTTCCATTCAATTTGTCAAAGTTCTCGAGAACAAACAGAATGCATGCATTCCTTAATGAGACTGCATTGAAGGCCTCGGATAAGTCGTACATATCTGATACATTGTCGACCATTATATCCTAATCAAAAAAGGTAAAACAATCATTATACAGTCAAACAGATTTAAGATTGAAGTAAAATGAAAAAAGGTTCAGGTTGTATAAATATCAAAAAAGAGTTGCCTCCTCAATGACAAATGGAGCTTAAAACATGACAAGGATTGAATAGAAGCCGAAAGAAAATATTAAACTCACCTGCGCAATGGTGTACTCACAAAGACGCTTCAGCCCCTCGAGAAGATATTGATCCGCAGCTCTAAGAAGATCCTGAGCAATTTCCAGATTCACATCTACCGACCCAGTATATATGTATCTGTAAGCAATTTAGTGAAACGATACAAGAGATTAGCAAGAATAACTGTCTTAGATGTATGCTCAATGTAACAGGCCTGCTAGAGACCCGAAAAATGTTCTATAATAAATCAGTATCAAATATGGTTACGGAAACTACAGATTTCAAAAAAAATATATTAATATTTGAATTATAAATGATTGGGGAGGTTTTATGCATTAGTAACATACTTTGCGAGGTTTTCGACCTATTTCAACCATTCGTCCTGCTTCCTTTTAAGCTATTTTTTTACCCACTTGACTCGTAAATATGAATACAGAATGGCTTAGCATTTCCGATGTTCCTTCCAAAACTGAAAGGGAAAACATAGATGACTATACCTCATCATTAACTCAAAGACATCCCATCTAATATTTGGAATCTCTATGTCTTTAGCATCTCTCTCCTACAATTTAAGCATTCAAAAGAGGGGAAGAAGACACAAATTAATATTCCAAAGATCCAATTGGAAGGGGAAAAAGGAAAGAAAAGAAAATATAGAGCTTAATGCGACTTACCTTGTACCCACCATCAAACATCGCCCGGAACGCATCAGAAGAAGCAAGGAGGCAAATTCTGTGAGCATAGAAGCGTTTGCCTGATACCACATACAATATTTAAGGCACAATGAAAATTAAAAAACAGAGTAGCTTTTTTTTTCCAGCATGAGGAAAATTTCCACCTTCAATTAGGAAAGTCACATCAGATAGTGTGGGGTTGTTCACATACTGCTCGCCCAAATATACCTGCAACAGAACAGACTTTGATCATAAAAGCGAAGGCTTACTGTTTCACATCTAGATGACAAAACTTCAGGCAGAACCCCCTACTTTAATTCTTGATACTATACAACTAAATTTGGATATTACAACACAAACTTTGCAAAACAAAAATTACAGCTCATCTACATGTTTTTTGTTTCAGATTTCCGATACAAAAAACAACAAAAGTAAAAGAAAACCTGGCATATTGGAGATGGTGGTCCTGCATCGACAGGAGAAACTGAACTAGCTTTTTCAGCCAACTTGCACAAGGCGACACAACTTTCCCGTTGATGTTTCAAATTGTTTGATTGCAAAAGATCCAAGAGTATATTTAGTCCTGCAAATTTCCATAAATATATTGAAGCAAAATGGTAAAATATAAGATTAATACAGAGGTGACTAAAATCAGCAGACACAATTTACCATTGCCATCAACAAATATGGTTTTCTGGTCTTCAGGTGAACAAAGATGCGCAAGAGCCAAGGCAATTCGTTTCTGGACAGATCTCTCAGCAATTCGCATCAGGTACAACAAATGACTCAGTACCTGGTAGTAGATAAATCACAAGACTTGGTAAATAAAGAGATTGATTTGGGTTGTGTTAATGTGTTATAACTCAAAATAAAAGGTCAGATAAAGCAGAAAAGGTCAAATGGGTTGCATGGATCAAAAGGGGTGAAGTTACTTTTAAAGGCATACAACCTCCCCAATGATTTTATTCAAGGACAGGACTTAGATTATTAATGTTTATATAAATCAGTGAAAATTTATTTTATGGACAAGAAACTACAAGCAACTCAACCCAACTTGAGTACCGGACCCAACCTATACTAAAAATTATCTGTTTTGACTGGTTACTAAACCCACCCCGCCCCCAGCTTGACGCATCTAATATGAAGGTATGAACATGTAAGATTATTACCCGTCCATGAATCTTCTCTTCTAGCCTTTTCAATGTCTTGGCTACACAATCCCGAGTTGGCTGCAAAAACAAATTACAAACTTACCCATCTTTCGAGATACAATAGAAAAAGAAATAACAAGGCATTAGCAGAAGTAGAACTACTTACTTGGACGATGAATTCACCATCCTGCAGTTTTTGTACCCCACCAACCCTTATAAGATCAGCAACATTATCCTAGAAAAGAATTTCCATAAACGGTTTTAGCATAGATATATGAATCGGCTCTATTATTCTAATAAGTTTCCATATTACCTCATTATCAGCAAGACCATACAATGCAAATGCAGCGTTGTGTTGCAGGGAACCATTTCTAGAATCAAGAAGTTTCAACAATGGAGGTATGCCGCCACCATGTGCAATACCAGCTTGGTTGTGAGTGTCCTGTGAAAAATATTCAGCAAGCTTGAAAAATGGGAATATGAAAAATATATACATTTCTGAAAGACCAACCAAAGACAAAATGCTCAAACAATCTGAATTAGTAACTTCACATAAATCTTATCAATTCTTATGGAAACAGTTACATGATATCTATGTAGTGCTAGTGAACATAACACATTTCTGTTAATGGGAACACTATGATGATGTTTGATTAGAACAATGATCATAAAGTTCTTTCCATAAATAACCCAAACATAAATATACATCCTAAAAGGTATACTTTCACTAAAGAAGGTAATCCTTTAATCACTAGGAGACATGTGTAGTTATAATTGCCATGATTAAAGCTTTCCAAATAACTCAGCAGGACATCATGATGCCCAAGGAAATATGAAGTCATCTTGATCCACTCACATATATAAACTGAACTTTAGAGCAGATAAAAATTACCTGATTAGTTGTAGGCATGAAAAACTACGAGCATGTTGACATGAAAATACTTGCAACAGATGAAAAAGGCAATGTGAAAGTGACAGCATGAAAATCTCTCGTCATACACTTGAATGCATGGGAACTCCTAACTCGAAGTTGCATGGTCATGAAAGAAGGCGGCAAGTTACAGCGCGTAACCTATTTTTACATATCCGTCTAGAAAGTTGCAAAATCCACTGGCAAATCATATCATGATTCATGCATACCCTTGTTCATGCATGTGCGTATTCAGACAGATTCGCACAGCTTACAAGTACTTTTGGAAGGTGGCAAAACACAAAAAACACATGTAAAGTCTAAAAAGGACCCTAAATATAAGAGCGCCATGTTTAACAAGGTAGAACTACAGACGGGTCATAAAGCTAACAACCTATGACATTGACACATCAGAGTTCAAATAAATGGATTACTAAACAATTGATTACCTGTGCCAGCCTTCCTAGAGCAAAAGCTGACATCTCCCGAAGTTGAGCATCTGGAGACTGCAACATCTCAATTAGTGGACCAACAGCACCCCTCTGGACTATGTGAACCTACAAAGAGAATTGCCACTGTCATTATGGTTGGAAAAGACATTTAAAAAACAAGTATAGAATTCAACACAAGATAATAAACAAATCAAAATCTCAATCAACCTTGCAATCTGTATCAGCAGCAGCAAACTGTCCAAGCAATAAGGCAGCTTCCCGTTGGCTCTCTGAACAGCTTGAGCTGTTGAAAAAAAAAAATGAGAATTTAAAAAGGCATAGAGATTATAAAATGAGATTATAAGGGAATCAAACATAATATAATTGAATAAAGAAAATATTCTCCTGTTTTGTTCAATTGAAGGGTAAAATATTCAAGTACTCCCTCAGTCCACTAAAGAGTTACTAGCATGGTACCCGCGCAATGTTGCGGAGGCGAAAAGTTTCTACCCGTTAACATGCCATTTTATAAAATATAGGGGTATGGTATTCAGTGAATAGTTTCTAACCCGTAATGTCAATTCATTTCTCTTTTTTCCCTTCAACTCTTTTCTTCATTTTTAAAACAAACTTTAAAAAACAACAAAACAACTTTTTCTTTATAATTGTGTGGGTTGGGAAGTGTGTAGTTATGGAAGAGTGTGTTTATTGATGGATGTGTATAAAGTAAACGGAAGCTATTTAAGGGTGAATTAGTAATTTCCGATTGCTGAAATTTTAAGGGATTAAGTAAAGTAGGAGAGAGAGTGTTAAAAGCATTAAAATGTAGTGTAGATAATACTTCCTTTGAAAACCAAACGTAAAATTATTAGAGTTCTCAAAACATGTTGCATGAAACGATAAAATTAAATAAACAAATTCATGTAAAACAACTTAACGGTTTAATCTAAATAAGCCACTGTCATTTAATATTTTAATGTAAATCATATCTTGCGGTGATATATTGGCAATTCAAATGGGGTACTTTTAAGGCATAGATGGGATTTGCAATCTGTAGTTCAATCTTATAAAGATTCAGTGCACACCAAGTCATTTTATATTCTAAGGATAGTTTGCATTATTTAAATAAGTCAGAGCAAAACTGTAAAGATATTTGATTCGAGTTATATTAAAAAGTACCATTTCATTGTTGCTTAGAGTTATATTAGAAAGTGCCATTTCATTATGCGAGTGGAATATAAGAATACTTTATTAACAGTCTGAAGCATATGCAAGCTAGCATATAGCGTAAAATACGGGGGACGCTAATAAAAGCATGTACCACATTACCTAAGCAATTCAGTGGAATATAAGAATACTTGATTAACAGTATGAAACATATGAAAGCTAGCATAAAGGTGAAAGATGGGAGACAATTATAAAGGCATGTATCAAATTACCTAAGCAATTCAATTACAGGTTGCAATGCTCCAGCAAGTAGAACTTCCCTCTTTATGTTGGGGGATGAGTGGACGAGATTTCCAATCACACCAACCTGTGATGTCATTTAGAGAACATTCCTAGCTATAAGCAATCTTATGAGCTACCTCAAACGCAAGATTTAATCATTCATGATATGAAACAAGAACTAACTGCTTCATAGTGTATTGCAGCATCTTCAGACCGGAGCATTAGAATAAGAGTAGGCAGAGCATTGCAGTCCACTATCTGCATATATGGGAGGACTTTGATGTTAGAAAATTTGGTCATTGATTCCCAATCTGTCAATCCAGATGGTTATCAACCTGAGTTTTGTTTTCGTCGTTTTTGAAAGCCAGGGTACGCAGGGCCCCCGCAGCTGCTCTCTGGACCTTTGCATCAGTGAATTCAAGCAATTCAACAAGAGGAGGGATTCCACCTTCGACCCTGAAACATGAAATTTTGACGTCAGACAAACTGCAATAAGCAAATTGCAATGGTAGAGGGTGCGAGCAAACTGACCTAACACAGGTCTTGATGCTGCTATTCTCATGAGCAAGGTTTGTGATTGCATCTGCTGCTCTTCTTATAACACCGTTGACTGCTCGAGAGTTCTCACCATCCCTGTTACGCTTAAGCAGAGCAACAAGATGAGGTAGGGCACCAGCATCCACAATGAGCTGCTGATGCTCGGGCTGTCAACAAAAGAATCACCAAAAGTATTCTTCAGTGATGGTGTATAATGATTACAATATATCAAGATATATAGTTCTTAAAACATGATGTAGATCACAGCATAAGGTTGCAATTAGACAAAAAAGGATTCAACGGCAGATCAACACTTTACTAGGCACCTACAGTTTTATCAGACGGTAGGGTACCTCAACAAAATAATTACAAAGTAGATTAAAAAAACACCAGATTTATAATAAACCTGGTGGCACAAAACCACTTTAACCAATAGTAACTGTGTTAGAACATGGAATAATAATGACTAATGATCCTAGCGGGGATTGGAGAGGTTTTTCTTTTCTTTCTTTTTTGAGTGGAGTGCAGGGTAAACAACCATGATAAGCAATTTGATATACATACAAGCCTGAAGCATTATGCTCATAATACTTCTAAGTTTTAACATAAGTTTCTCTCAATAGCAAGTTTAACTGTTACTAGTTGGAAAATAATTCTTCAATGTAGTAAATAAGAGATCTGCAGGTTCAAAAAATCATAAGTTAGGGTAAAAATAGAAAGCCAATAAAAGCCTGGAATGCTAACTTCATATACACCGAATACACAATTGTACTGTGTTCCAAAAGACATGAACAGGGAGCAAAGGGACAGTTGGGAGCTTAAGCAGTGTCTCTCATAAAGCTACCTTTCCAATAGAAAACTCAAAAACCACATGATAATGCCTCTAGAAAACATATAGTATGGAGCACGATATGCCATCAAATTACATGATTGAAGGGGAAGTTAGAATGAGCACAACTACAATATTCCATTCCCAATTCCATATTATAAAACTTTGATGGATATAATCTACTAGTCAGCTAAACACAACTAAAGTCAGACATGCCACAATGATGAAGAGCCTGGATGCTAAGGATAATTACCTTTATAGCAAGAAGTCCAAGGGTAAAAGCGCTTCCCTTTTCCACTTCATGCTCATATGGCCTTGGTACTGCAACTTCTTTAGACTGTGGCGCTTGAAGATGCCGTACAAGTGCTGGAACGGCCCCAGACTCAACGATTAAATTCACAATATCCTCTGGAATCATGCAAAATACCATATCAAAACTCCAGTGAATAATAAAAAGAAACGGAGCTCACATGGAGACGAAATTTACAAATACGCAGCCGCATTAATATTATCGGGGGCAGCTACTCGCTCAAAAATGAATTCAATACATAATTCTAAGATTAAATGAGTTCGATCATCCAAACAGAACAAAAGCCAAGGAGGACGCTACAAATAATCAAATTCACCGCCGCGAACATAAATCAACAACGAATACTACTAGAAAAACTGAACACCACAACAATTATGTGGCAACTCGAAAAAAGGAAGACACGTACGGAAAAACATGAAATTGAAATAACAAAACAAATAAAGCGCAAATTCATACCGTTCTTGGCGAGCTCCGAGAGGATATGGATAGCACGTTTGACTAGCGAGCGATCTGCTTCGGCCGATGAAAAAGTAGAGTCGAGGATTTCGACCTGAGCACGAACTTCAGATACTAGATCTTGTTGAGCGGCTTCATCAGATGATGTGATCTTCCGATCTACAATAAATTCGTCCTCCAGCTTCCTCTTCAAGCTTCTTCTCACGGAATTCGTAGGTTGTTCATGGCGTTTCTGGTTCTCCATGAGAGAGAGAGATGAGAGAGGGCGAGCCAGAGAGAGAGAGAGAGAGAGATCAAAAATGAAACGATGATGAGAGGCGAGGGAGTGGGGGGAAGGGCAATTCGGGGATAGTTTTTCTATATAAAGGTGGGGATGCTTGTGTCGGTTTCTAAAGAGGAGAGGACGACCACGATACAATAGTATTTATTTTAGTTTAATTGTTTGAACTTTGAAATATTAAGATAATTTATTTATTTATTTTTGTTGCAAACTTTATTTTTATTGAATAATAATAATAACAAGACAGAAGAATTGGTGATGCGTGATGGGGGATCCTAGGGTAACAATGTGACCTGGCTGATACGTGGAATATTGTGAAAATTAAATTATGACTTTTTTAATATTATTTTTTTATTTATATAGATAAGGTGGATGAGAATCGTCTTCTTCAAAATTAACAATCGTAGTATTTTATACATGACAATAATGTTATACAATACGATGTAGATGATTTTTTTCTAGACTCTAAAGTTTTACAACACTTTATAAATTCAAGAACGTATTTGAAGCATGTAATTGGTTCGCTCTACATTTGTTCTTAGTTTTCTTTGCTTTTTTAAAACCTTACTCGTTTGTGGTTTACGGGGTTTTGAAATTTTTTTAAACTATTTGGAAAGTAACGCATCTTTCACCATCTCTCATACTCTATCTTTCTCCACCAACGACATTCAGCACCACCACCACCATCGTCACCTGCACCAACTCCATCACCCACGACCATTGCCACCTCCATCACCTCTTCTCTTTTTCCAAAAATCATCAACAAACACCCCCCGATCGTCAAATCCATCGGTCGAGCTCTAGCCGAGTCGAACCCTAGACACAAATGTCATATGTAACAAGATAAAATTAGTTAATTCTTGTCTGATATTTTATTGAGTGTATCATACACTATATATAGATACCTTGTACAAGGAAGAAATTACAAAGGATCCTAGACAATCGTATCCTACCATTTATAAAACAAATCAGTCCTAGGATCAAGCCATGCCATTTATGCATATCTAAAATATTGCTATTTACCATCTTTACATTCCCCCTCAATCTTAACCGTGACAAGGTTTAGATTGTATCGTAATCGATCAAGCATATTGCGAGTTGATGGCTTGGTAAACCCATCAGCAACCTGATCATTTGAAGATATAAATCGGACATCAAGAGCCCCCAATGCCACCTTCTCTCTAACAAAGTGAAAGTCCACTTCTATGTGTTTCGTCCGAGCATGAAAAACTGGATTTGCGGTCAAATAGGTAGCTCCTAAATTATCGCACCATAATACCGGTGGTCGTGACTGACACACACCTAACTCCTTAAGTAAAGATTGGACCCATGTTGCTTCGGCTGTACCATTAGCTAAGGCCTTATATTCGGCTTCTGTACTAGATCGAGACACTGTTGGCTGTTTGCGTGAGCTCCATGAAATCAGATTTGGACCTAGAAACACTGCAAATCCTCCGGTGGACCTGCGATCATCCATGCTACCTGCCCAATCAGCATCCGTGAAGACACTTAAAAGTGTAGAGCTGGACTGTCGAATATGAAGTCCTGTAGTTGTCGTGCCTTTTATATATCTTAAGATACGTTTTACTGCCTCCCAATGGACGTTTCTGGGTTTTGAAAGATATTGGCATACCTTATTAACAGCAAAAGAAATATCTGGTCGTGTTAGCGTAAGGTACTGTAGGCCTCCAACTATACTTCTATATTTGAAAGCATCATCATCACTAAGAGCTGTTCCAGAATCACGAGTAAGTTTATCCGTAACTGACATGGGGGTTGAAATGCTCTTGCAATTCTCCATGTGTGCACGATGAAGGAGGTCAGAGGCATACTTGCGCTGTACCAAGGTAATTCCCCCTGAATTGTAGACAACTTTAATCCCCAAGAAATATTTTAAGCAGCCGAGGTCTTTGATCGGGAAAGAGGAAGATAAGGCACGAACCACTTGATCAACAGCGTGTTGGGAGGAACCGGTAATAACAATATCATCTACGTACACAAGCATGTAGATAGTAGTGTCCCCTTGATGAAACAAGAAAAGGGATGTATCAGCTTTGGAAGACTGAAAACCCAACTGATGCAGTTTGTCGCTAAGAGGAGAAAACCATGCACGGGGAGATTGTTTTAGGCCATAAAGCGCTTTCTAAAGTTTACACACATAGTGAGGCCGGTGGGAGTCCTCAAATCCTGGGGGTTGTTGCATATAAACTTCTTCATCCAAGGAGCCATGAAGGAAAACATTTCTTACATCAATCTGCCGAAGATGCCATCCTTAAGATACTGCCAAGGAAAGAACTAATCGAACTGTTGCATGTTTCACGACTGGACTAAAAGTATCCTGATAATCAATACCATATTGTTGTGTAAAGCCACGGGCAACTAGACGCGCCTTGTGTTTATCAATGGAACCATCAGGATGTTGTTTAAGTTTAAAAACCCATTTGCAACCGACTCTATTAACACCGTTGGGTGGCGGGACAAGGGTCCAAGTATTATTTTTCTATAGAGCATCGAACTCGGCCTTCATGGCATTGCACCATGCTGGCTCACACAGGGCCTCTTGATGAGAAGTTGGCTCGGCAAAGAAAGCACGTTTGTTTGGATCATACTTAACTGTCCCATCAGTAAACTTTCGTGGAAAAGATTTCCCAGCACGAGCACGCATAGTAACACCAGGTGGAGATGAAGTAGAAACATCTGGAATAACAGTTTCGTCAATAGTAGTAAACAACTCATCAGATGAGGGTGTAACCTGGTCATTTGGTTCAGCATCTGTTGATGTAGACTCGGGTACATCTTGAAAAACTTCGGTGCAAGGTCTTGAGATGTCGGGTATAGGCTCGGGTGTCGGCGTGGATTGTGATGGGGCTGCAGCTGCATCAGATGTGTTAGACAACAAAAGAGATAAGTCATAATTTCTCATATGATCATTTACAATTGCCGGTTCAGTTTGAGGAAAGGAAACAACTCTAGGCATAGCAGGTGGTATGTTGGAGCCGGATGGCGTTGCAAAAGGGAATCGAGATTCATCAAAAATGACATCTCGTGATATGTATATTCGACCTGTACTTTTATCCAAACACTTGTAGCCCTTGTGCATGGAGCTATATCCTAGAAAGACACAAAGTTTAGACTGAAAATCAAGTTTATAAGAGTTGTATTTTTGAAGACTTGGCCAGCATGCACAACCAAAGGTACGAAGAAAAGAATAATCGGGGTTACTTTGAGAAGTCGTGTGATGGGTGTAGAGCTATTTATAGTACGACTTGGCATGCGATTTATGAGGTAACAGGCTGTCAAGAAAGCTTCATCCCAAAACCGAAGAGGAAGAGAGGAATGTGCTAGAAGTGCCAAACCTGTTTCAACGATATGCCGATGTTTTCGTTCGGCCATTCCATTCTGTTGTGATGTATGCGGGCATGACACATAGTGGGAAATGCCCGATCGCTGAAAATATTTATGCAACCGGTGATACTCACCCCTCCAATCAGATTGAACAATGCGGATTTTAGCATTCAAAAGTCGTTCAACATGATTTTGGAAATTGTAGAAAACTTGTTCAACATCAGATTTATTTTTAACAAGGTAGATCCAAGTATAGCGACTATAATCATCCAAAAAACTAACATAATACTTGAAACCCCCACTAGACACTTGAGCAGGCCCCCAAACATCGGTGTGAACAAGCTCAAGTGGTGATGAGGTAACACGAACCGAATTATTATAAGAAAGTTGATGACTTTTTGCACGTTGGCATGCATCACAAACCGATGACTCATTAACAAAAGAACAACCTAATTTATTTGACTTCAAAATAGACCTAACAATTGTTGAAGTGGGATGACCAAGACGCCGATGCCATTGTGATGGAGACACTTTAACACCGGATGAAGCATGATGAGGAGTGGTTGAACAGAAGCGATTTATTGGTATTGGATAAAGACCTCCTTTGCTTCTACCGGATAGAAGCGTTTTCTTCGTGGTGTTGTCCTTAACAAAGAAAGCATTTGCATGAAATTCAATAAAAACATTGTTATCGGAGACAAATTTATGAGCAGAAAGAAGATGCTTATTAATATTAGGAACATGTAAAATATTTTTAAGAGCGAGAGATCGATCTAATCTCAGAATTGTAGAATGACCAATATGAGAAATACGCAAACCTGCTCCGTTGGCCACTTGCACCTGATCTTTACCATGGTAGCGTTCTTGGACCGACAATCGATCGAGATCACTTGTGAGGTGATCCGTTGCTCCCGTATCAATATACCAATTTGGATCGATGTTGTAACCTCCTGTAATTGCACTATTTCCACCACGATACTCTTCTGCCTGATACGCGTGGTTGAATCTGTTGCGACAGTTTAATGTGATGTGACCCGGAATACCACAAACTTGGCAGCGTGGTCCACCATTATTTCTGCCACGGCCACGACCACGTCCACGACTACCATTGTTACGGTAGTTATTTTGCTGATTATTGTTGTTGTTGGAGGTGTTGTACCCGTTGTTGCTTGAGTTACGACGAGAAGTGTTGGAGTCTTGGCGCATAGCACTGTTGGCAGATGAGATAAACTCCGGTGTGTTCATTGAGGCGGCTTGAGTTTCATGTGCAATGAGGTAAGAGTAGAATTCTGGAAGAGTTACTGCACGCTGGTTGCTTAAGATAGTTATGGCAGTGAAAAGATCACCATGGCCCGGCCCAAGACCAGCAAGAATATAGCCGATCACCTCTTCGTCGGTCAAGGGATTTCCAATGTTTGCCATAGTATCGGCAAGACCCGTCATCTTCTGATAGTATTCTGACACGCTCATATCACCTTTTCTCATGGTTGAGAGCTGTGTACGGATCTGTATGGAGTTTCCACGGTGCTGAGCAGAAAACATGGTATGGAGAGATGTCCAAAGTTGATAGGAAGTATCAATGCAACGAGTGAGTTGGGAAAGAACATCTTCTGTCATGGAGGACAGAAAACCACCGATGATGGCCTGGTCTTGTATCACCCATGTATCACGAGCCGGATTAGGGTGTTGTCTAGCATCGGTGCCGGTTCCCACGGTCACCGTGACAGTAGGGATTGGTGTAGTACCATCGAGATACTCGAAGAGCTGAACACCCCGAAGGATGGGAACAACTTGTGCCTTCCATAGTAAGAAATTGGTTCGGGTCAATTTGCAGGAGATGGTTGTAGCAATGGTAGAAGAATTGATAAGAGATGACATGATGGAAAAAAAAGAACAAGAGAATCAGAGATGAAGAAAGAAACGGAGCCTATAGGATCAGGCTCTGATACCAAGATAAAATTAGTTAATTCTTGTCTGATATTTTATTGAGTGTATCATACACTATATATAGACACCTTGTACAAGGAAGAAATTACAAAGGATCCTAGATAATCGTATCCTACCATTTATAAAACAAATCAGTCCTAGGATCAATCCATGCCATTTATGCATATCTAAAATATTGCTATTTACCATCTTTACATAACACACCAAATTTTATAAAAGTTAGTAAAATGAGTTGTTAAGTAAAAGTTGAGGAAAGCGAATAGAAGATATAAAATATTATATGGTTTAAAATAATGATTCCAAAAATATTCTTGTTGGGATCTATGGATAGCGTATGGATGAGTTATAAGTCGGATAGGGAGCGAGATACCCGCTAAAAAGAAACCACCGACTTGAGAGTCAGCGGCCCCTTTTCTTGTTGCTTTCCTTTCCTTTTCTTTTTCTTATTCTTTCCCCTTTCTTCCTTTGCTTCTTCTAGTACAAACACACATACATATCTTTATTTTTTCAAAAAGAAACTTGGATCTTGATTTGGAATTAGATGAGGAAGATAACATCTATCATTTGGGAATCAAGTAAGTGTTATTATTTTGAGGTTTGAGGTGTTAATAGGTCAAATGAGTTTTTGGCTTAATCTTTAGATTTTTATGTTTTGATTGAAGATTTTGATGTTAAAAAGTGTTTAAAAGGGTCCTAAACAACCTTTGTAAGTATTAGGAAACGTTTGGGGATTGATTTATGTGGTTTTGGGTCTAATTATAAACTGCGAAAACTATGGCAGTTTTCTTACTGTTCTATCGACGCGGCGCGTCGGAGTAAGGATCGTGACGCATCCAGCTTAATTAAGTGTGATGCGACGCGTCGATGGTATGGACGCGATGTGTCTGGGCCATCAAAGTGCAATTTTGTGGGTTTTCATGTTTTGATGCTTGGGCTTTAATTCTAGGTTGAAGTACGGATTAAAGGCATCGTTGGGAGATAGTCACTTATATAGGACTATAGGTGAGTGCCTCAATCTGGTACTTAGAGATATTACTGTTATTGTATGTGTTCAATTCTAGAGTAAGATTAATGACATGATTATTATTATTAACTGTTGATATCAAGAGAATTGCTATTAACTAATTGTTAATGTGTATAGAATTGAATACATAATTAACTGAGATGAGTTTAAATGTGAATAAGAGACGCGAGGCAGAGATACATCATTATGTCTAAAGTTGGAGTATTCTGATTTTATACTAAATAACGAGAGATGTGTATGAATGATAAATGAGAAATGAAAATCAGTTAAATAAAAGAGATAAAAGGACGGGGTTAATATTTAATAATTAATCTTACACATTAAAGTGCAACTATAATTAATGTTGTGTGATTCACAAGTTTAAAGAGTAAACAATAGTTTAGATAAGCGATGTTGATATATATAATTACATAATTAAAGAGAATGCGTTCTTACAGAGATATATGTTATAAATACATATCTATATACATTATGAGTATGCATGGAAATACTGAGAATAGTGATATCTTTGTGAGATAAATATCATAGTATTAAATATAAGAGTAACCATATGTGTATATGTAGGTGTATATACAAATAAGAGAGAGTATGATAGACTATGTCTAGGTATAAAAATATATAATCATTAAAATAGGAAAGAGAAACGAAGCGAATAAAAGAGGAGAGAATAATGCTAACAGATTTAAATACGAAATAATATATATGCTTACACCATGATTAAATAAATTAAGAGTAAGAGGATAATAAAAGTTATAAAAATTATATGTATGGCTATAGTAGTGATATCTATAGCTTATCAATGTGATCATATGTGTGATGACAGAGTATGTGATGTATATATGAAAGATGATGTTTAAGCCAATATGACTATATGCGATATGTGTATATGTGATGTTTATTTGAGTAGATGACTCGCCCCGCCTAGACTGCCAACCTGCCCGAGTGGCAGTTATTATCGGTCACTGCGACTGACTAGATGCTGATATAGCATCTAGGGATCGATGTGATCCCAGAAGTCGATGTGACTTCCAGTAGTCGAGGATTACCGGTGATCGGGGACCACATATGTGATATTAATGATTTGATTATCTTTGACGTTTGCTTATAACTGTTTGAATATGTTGTATATGTTATCTGTATTGTGTTGCCCTGATTTCCTGAATGGCAATAGAGATGCCTGAGTGGCAAGAGAGATTGCCCGAGTGAGAATAGAGATGCCTGAGTGGCAAGAGAGATGCATGAGTAGCAAAACAGAGGCCTGAGTGGCATAATTTGATGAGATCACATTTACATGTTAATTATTATCATTTGAGTATTTTGTGAAGTTATTCACTGAGCTTTCTAGCTCATTCCTATTTATTATTTATTCTTTTCAGGTTTTGTGGTAGACAAAGCTTCCACGTGGACATGCTAGAAAGTTTTTATGCAAGATCAAATAAAATTATTTTTAAATTATACATGAGCTAGTTATTGCCCTTTTTAATAAAGTAATATTGGTTTTCCTTGTTGCACATTTAAAAAAAATGGGTGTTACATCATATATACAAACAAGGAGCATATAATGATGAAAAAAGAATGCCCTAGTCTAATCCATCAGTTAGGGATACCCGCCTTGAATACCTGTCCTGCTATATGATTTATATATTATCAATTATATTATATAGAATCATATAATTTAGCCAACAAATATGAGGGCCCTACTTATAAAATCCCATACATTATAATGATTATTAATTTAGAATCAAAAGCCTATGCGCACGTAAGATCAAGTCAAATTTCATAAACTTTTTATGTATGTGACCATGTGGCCTCGGGAAGTAATAACTTTGGAATTGATTATAATTTATGGACAAATGAGATTAATTATATACTATATGGGGACATCCGATAACTCCCTGTGGTTTTTTACATCGGAACCGGGACGATTTTAAACAGGAACGGGCCCAATTCGTGGCCCCAAACCGCGTCATTGCAATCTCTATTTCAAAGGTATGTGTGTGTGTTGTGATTTGCAATCTCTATTTTAAAGTCATGAAGGGATCTAAACCAACAAACCTAAGGTGAAATACGGTAAACATATAGACGAAGAATCTTAATCTGACATTCTTCACATGTTAGTTGAGTACAAACGCAAATAGAGGCATAAGAGTACTAAGAATGCCTCATGTATTGAATGTCTATGTGGTGCAACCAAAGCATAGGGAAGAGGAAGGATGATTAAGGAAAGAGTGCCAAGTTGTCAATGCCCTTTTGTTTAATTAGATTATATAGATAGATTGTTTAAGCACAACGTTCAATTTCTGATATCTGGAGTTTTTTAGTCAATTTGGAGATTTGCAGAATAGACTTGGCATTTTCTTTTTTCAAATTATATGTTCTCTTTTTCTTTGTTTCATATTTTTGAAAAATAGATTTCTCATTTTCAGGTTCCAAAAATTTAACTCTTTCAATTTCAACATTTGAAGTATCATGAAGAACACCAAACACCATCAAGAACACTTGAATATTCGGAAACACACGTTTCTTTTGTGATCTTCCTTTTTCAGATCTAAATGTCTTTTAATAGTACGAAATTGATATATCAAAGTTGTTTCATGGTCTATAGGACAAAACTCTTCACCATCTCTGGAAACACGTGATTTCACAGTGATGTTCTCATTAACTACAAGATTGTATAACTCAATATCACAACGTCAACAGTTTGTCCAATCAATAGAAATATACCAACGCTCCCAAAATTGAAGACTAGAATCAGTAACATTTATTTATGTCTTTTATAAAACTCAAATTTGCTATTATTTTAAAAAAACTTTATACTTGAAACTTGGATTTTTGAGGGGAAAAGTAAAAGGTGATTTCAACAAGAATTAGTTTCAAACTTGGCTAGTAAGGACTCCAACAATTATGTTTCAATCAAAGTGTGATATTTCCGGATTTAACTATGTTTTATCTGTCAATATTGTGAGTTTACACGTTTATTATGCACAATTGAGCAAATTCTGCACCTAATTATGGCTTTGGGATGTTTTCAGATTAAACTTGTTGGAAAAGTTGAAGAAACAGCGGAAACCGGGTGAGAAACCGAAGAAAAACGAAGAACCGAGCGAAAAGCAGAGGATCGCGCAACGAAGCTCATTCATCGCACCGTGACGCATCTCACGCCGGGAAGAAAAGCCCTCACACTGTTGAAAATTCGCTGGAAAACACGGAACTAAAGGCCTCGCGCCGCGAACTCGTGGACAGCCAAGAGCAACCCTGGAGGAGCAATTCTCACCCTTGGAGGCTTAGGGATTAAAGATCAATCATCAAACCACATCGAGTGCCAATTGGTTTGTCTAGATCTTCATTGCTCTTAGATTATTCATGGATTTCTCTGAGTTTTTGATTGTTCAAAGCCTCTCTATGGGCTAAATCTTCTATGTATTCACCGTATGATTAAACCCTAGTATGATATGGCTTGATTTCATTGATTAATGTTCGGATTGATACTAGTTTCATGTTTCTTAATCAAAGTTTCGATTTTTATGGTTTTAATCTTCGTTTCTGGATTCATGGATCATATGGAATGTAAATAGGATGTTTATATAATGTATGATCCTCTTTAAATGGTTTGTCTATGAATTGTTTAAAGGTTTACTCAAAAAAGTAATCAGAATCTAGTAACCATAACATAAACTTAAAGATGTGGACTTTACCATTACAGACATAATTGGGTTTTGTTAACATTGGTTAACTTGATTAATAGATTATGATCTAGGTTGGTTTTAGATGAGATATTCAATTGAAGTTGTTTGTCGTTCCTTAACACAATAACTATATGAAATCGGAAATTGCGTGTAGTTAAGTCATTCCATACTAACCAATTAAATTGATCTTGAGAAGTATTGAATTAGGGGGAGAGATTAGGGTGGATACGTGTGTTCTCTTCGGTTTTCTTTTGTAAAAGCATCAGCAATAGTTAGTAGTTTATTTTTATAATTAGTTTTCTAGTTAGTTGAATCTTGATACTGAAAAAACCCTCAACTTTAGGTTAATTGATAGTCTGTTATTCGTTCTATCGCTTGCACTGCTCTCCGTGTATACGATACCCATTACTTGCCTATACTGTGCTACTGCATGATTATGTATACTTGTCTATTGTGTGTGTGTGTTAGAAAAGGTGAATTTTGGACTTAATTTTATAACTTAGATTTCACACATCATAGTGATATTTGGCGATTCTATAACAAAAATGTTGATGGCAATTGGAACTTGATGTGGATAGCGATTCAAACAAAACTGGAAGTAGGGTTGGTGATTCAAGAAAAAATTTAGATTGGGTTCGCGATTCAAAAATAGCTTTTGAGAAGGGGTTCACGATTCAAGACTTGTTTTCAGATAGAGTTGGCGATTCAAAACAATTATGGAATTTAGAGTTGGCGATTGAAACCAAAATGAGAGTGGTTTTTGTGATTCAAAAAAAATTTAGATAGGGTTGGCGATTCAAAAAAATTTTGAAGACAGGGTTCACGATTCACACACAAATTGAAATGGTGTTGGCGATTCAAAAACCTTATAAGAACTTTCATGATCTAAAACTAAGTTGATCCAAACTTCTAATGAAAATCCCAAAAAATCTCCGATTCTTCCAAATTTTGATCCCAATAGATTCAATAACAATATTAGAACATAGATCAAGAACCAATTTTAATCAAACACCACACATTTATGCTTAAAACTCGAAGAACAGATACAAACCTTAACGCAATAACGACAATCAAATTTCAAATCTAAACTTAACAATTTCCATAGGTTTTGATGTGTTTTAATCCCAAATCATCGGTAACAGTAGACAACCACAAAACAATCTTCAATTTCAACAAACGGATCGAACTCAATACGGATCTAGAAGAACCGATCACGATCTAAACAATGTAAGAACACAGAGTCGATCGATAATCTTACCTTTAATCCACTTCTATGCTCTGATACCAATTGTAGGACCCAATTGTATCGTGTATCATTCATAATTGAAGCAATCCCACAATTATATGTAGAACTCAGATCATATGTATGAACAATGAATGAGAGAATACATCTAAGAACACGACCAATATTAGAGTAATTGAATTGCTTAATGAACCAGAGAAAATTACATTGTTTGTATACTCATTGGGTATTTACATAATCTACTCTATACTATGATTATTATTATAGTAACAACAAATTTCACTAAAATATAAATGAACACAGTTTTATATTTTAACAAGTTTAACTAACAACAATCCATATATATTATTCTAACCTTTTCAAGTAACTAATGTCTTTTATTTGTTTACAATTAGTATACAATCATCAATTGTTCAAGGAGCTTATTAGCTAAACACTTTTTTAAAAAGAGCCTATTTGGTTATAGGTCATAAGTTAATTCAAACACTTTTTTTACTAATAAGCTCAAAAGCTTAAGCTAATTAACTTAAGCTCAAAAAAATAAGCTCACCCAAACACCCCCTTGGTCAAGATAAGCAACCAAGACTACCTAAATCATGTTATTGGAACAATTACATTAGAATTTAATAGTAAACTTTTTGTTATCATGGTTCACACACTAATTGTTTATAACAAAATTTTAACCTTTTTGCTCGAAAACACTCTGGATGAACCTAAGTACAAAAGTTGATCTTTATCTCTATTTATAACTAAGATGTTATTAGATATATGTTTGTTCAGTGACAATCTACTAAGAGTTGTGTTCCTCTATTAGGAGGAGATAAGGCACATTCAAATAAAGTCACCATGATTTTTGTTACTTGAATTGCACCACACCCATCTGTTGTGGAATTTGCATTTAGAAGGTAACTTTTATAATTGATATAATTGGTTGCTTAGGGAGTGCGGTATGGTTGGATGATAGTAAAGGGACGTGGTTTTTTTGCGTGGCGGCGTAGTGGGGAACACCACCCTGGATGCTATCCAAGCCGATGGGGGACATCCCGTTGGTATGGTCACATGAAGAAAGACAAGCACAACACATTCACATCCCTTTTATCTTCTTTTTTTCTCTTAATGTAAAAGGGAGTTAGCGAGATATAAATATGATAAGTACACATGTTACATGACGATAGAAAGATGAAAGGGGTAGAGAAAGAACTAGTGCCATAGTGGGGTGGACCAAACCCTTCACTCTTGGTTTTTTAGTTTATTGAATCTTTATTTGTATTCAGTTACTCGTGCTCCACAAACAAAGATATAACTTTGTTTCTTGCAGCCTGTTGGAAATGACGATATAATGAACGTGTACATGACTAAGGTACATAATCAAATTGTACATTCACAATTCATAAATGTTACGTCTTTGGTGAAACATTTCATTTATTTCAATAGTTTGTTTATAAAGATTTTGGTGATACCGAAACTCGACATTTGGTCCCAAGTACTATAAGTTGTTAAGGATTTGGTTCTGATAAATTTGGTAAACGGTGGTAATACATTCAATGCTTAACAATCATATATGCTTGATAGAATTTCAAAGTTAGAACATTCAGATAACTAGTAATAAATAAACTTCGGCTTCAAGATCCATGTTCTGATATTGAAGAAGGCGGACAATTTCTCTTCGGTCCCGTTTATTTCATGAAATTCGAAGAAATGGAATGAAACAAAATTATTTCCTTATCTCCTTTTGTGTGCTGAGATCGAACAGGGAAGGAGCATTAACATAGCCTTGTAAGTTGTAACTTGTGTGGTTGGTTCTTGGGCCAATTTCCCCAATTTTGGGCTAAGATTTTGGGCTGCCAATGTTGGACCCTATGTAGTTTAATCATTTTGCATGCCCATATTATTATTTATTTTATGTTTAAAAAAGCTTTAAATAATCATATAAAATCTAGAATAAATAGTTTATATTTTCATATATCATAGTTTTTACGTTCATATTCATGTTAATATGTTATACTAGGAGGCCGACTAGAGAATACAAAGAATTACTACCGATAAAAGTGTCAATACACCAATGTATCTGATACAACAGAAAAATAATTTATTACCGTTGTATGTGTTTATATACTAACATACCCGCTACAATAAATAAAGAACAAGTTATCAAAAAATATAACATGAAAATAAAAATCTGTCGGTATTGAAAATAAGATAACAAGAACGAAAACAAGACAAAAACCGAAAGAAGTAAGATTTCGACCAAAAATACCCTTGTGAGATTGATGGCCCGATTACTTTCCATGCTTCTTAAAAAAATTATATGCATCAAAAAATGTTACTTACATCTATTTAAATTGTAAAGTAGATGAATTTCGTTTCCAAATATCTGCAATTTCTTTTAAGATAAAATTAAAAAAAAAAACTACATAATAAACATAAATAAAAATAAAGAAAAAAGGCCCAACACACATAGTGGCCTATTCGGCCCAACCCAAGAGATGTGGGTCCGGACGATGGCAAGTTGGTGCTGACTCCTGCTGAGCCAGTTGCAGTTTTGAAAGTTGTAACTGAAGCTAGGCTCATACTCTCACCATATGTTCTCCATCCAACGTCTTTGCTACAACTATTTCTTAAAATAAAATAAAAATAAATAAATAAATAACAATAAAAAACCGTCTTTTGTACTGCATATATAGTCTTTAAGCATTTGTTATAAAAAAAAATTAGGCAAAATATTTATTTTTCAATACTTAGCAATGCACTTATTAAATATTCACAATGAAAGTGAGGAAACACATACCCTCTATGTAAATGAAACAATCGTTTATAGGGTGTGTTTGGTGAAACTAGCTGCGGCAGATTAAATGATAATCCCAAACCCAAGGTATAAGCCACTTGAAAAAACTTTTATTTTTGGGGATTATATTTTTAATAATCCCCTCAAGATTTTAACACCCGAACGAGATTAGAGGGCTGAGGATTATGAAAACTAGAATCCCAAGCCCCCATAATCCCCCATAAGCCCGTTGCCAAACACACCATAATATAGGGTGTTTGTTAGAAGGAAAACACTTAAGTGTAAAAAATAAGACAGATAGAATGGCTGAATGAATCTTTAATTACTCTGTCACTTAGTGTTGTGTCAGTTTTTTTCTTTGACTAAACTCACAATTACTTAAACATCACATTGAACTCCTACGTAATACAACATCACAATGGAATTTGGACCCATGTTTAACCATCTTTTACAAAAAAAAGAACGAATCGTATCGGTCTCGTACATAACCGATCACAGTGATGATCATGCCGACACCGGGAGTGTGATCACAAAGTAATCGACCAATCACTCACGCATAACACGGCCAATCTGATCCTTCTTAATGAGATGGATTTAACAAAAGTACAATTAAGAAAGAAGGATAGAGTATGGAGTGGTGTCCCCATACAATTATGTTCCCCTTGAACATTAGTGTAGGAAACAAAAACATGAGAACCACTATTCACAAATTTCATTCTGACCACTCACCTACACCCAAAGATTCTTCCCTCAACACCCTCTGCCCTCTCAATTTTTTACTACTTTTATAATTTTGTAAATCATTCTTGTGTTTACTTCATTTGCAAAACATTCCATTACTTTCTTTATTAAATTAATTTTCATAGCCTAACAAAAAGAAGAATTAATAAACGACTATCCTTCTTAAATATTTCAAACACGCTATTAGTTTTTTGATGGTCTCAGTAATTTCAAGACAAATAAAAACGAAACCCCGTTTTCTCTTGCGAGGAATGATTAACCAAGGTCAGTTGTTGTAAGATGCTGAACGATACTCATGTTTAGAAGGGACCCGAATTATATTATATATATATATAATTTTAATTATTCGTATTTGACAATATATACTATTTCTAGTTTTGATCTATTATGTTGCGACGAATACTCAAGACAAAGAAGCTTGAACTTTAATAATGCCTTAATATATATACCTCATAAGCAAGCTCATGCACAAATTTCATTTCTATGGTTGATGTCATTTTCATTTGAGACATGAGCTTGACAAATGATTTTTTTCGTCCTTTTCTCAAGTATCATTTTAATATTTAAAATTATAATTATATTTTTATATTTTTATAAAAAAAATCAAGTTTGGTAGAGTAGCTGGCATACAATCAATGAGACAAATATGCGAATGAGGTTGAGGGACTCTCGGTAGCAAAAGGTTCGAAAGGAAGACATAAAATTTTTGTTGTTGAGTTGTAATGTACTTTTTGCTGTTTAAAATAATTAATAATTCAAAATACAAGTTTCGAAAATGACTTGGGCTTTCGAGGGAAATTAATGTTTTTTCCTCTTACTAAATTTTCTACTACATACACAACATGATGATACAAATAATTTATTAATTTTATTTTTTTATTTCTATAATCGAGTTTGACATCTGTATTGATTTTTTGATTATGAGAATAAGTAAGAAGATGTAGAACATCTTCCTTAGGAGTTTACACATTCAAGGGTTTTCTTGTCATAAGAGGGGCAGTCGGGCAGAGTGCAGGCCTCATTGAGGCGTGATGAAGCATGGTCATGGTGTGATCGAGCGTAATCGCTGCACCTTGAGTGGTCTCTAGTTATGTTTCTTTAATTCTTTTTTTTGTTTTTTGTATTAATTGAGATTTTAGGTATGTGTGTAATTGTGAGATGGAGTACAAGTCTATATGATGAATATGTGAAGAACTGACATGATATGGTGTGATGGTTTATACAATACCACCCCTAATAATAAGATAGAGAGAGAGATGAGGCGAATTTGGAGAGAGGGGAGAACTAAAATATAGAATTCTCTATAGCAAGGATTTAAGTTATTTTTAAGCTATCATAACTTTATATATATGGGAAATGTTTCATGCATGTAACATTATCTAAGTTAAGTTATATTACTCTCACATATGATATTTTCAACGACACTCTCACGTATAACTTAAATTATGAAGACAATATAATGACCTAATCAGGCCTTATTTAAGTGACGTTTGAGAGCAACATCACCTAATATAGGTTATGCAACTACATATATAACTTATCCTTAAATATAAAGCATAATATCCGCTCAATTAGTTAATTAATATCTGATGATTATAAACTTAATTATCTAAAATATAAATCTGAATTATATATAAGTTTTTTAATCGAAAAAAGAGAATATTAGAAAAAGAGTTTTGCCATGACCATCAACTCGTCTAGCTTCTCTAAATATATATTATAATTCTAGCAAGATGGTAGATCAAGATTACAAGTGTTTAAAACAAAGAAATAGGATTACAACATCAAATTTGCCAAGCTAGATTCTTAGGGTGCGTTTGGTTCGCTGAAATTGGATGGAATTGGACGGAATTGGAATTGAGCATTCCTAAATCTTATTTCTGTTTGGTTCGCGGAATTTATGGAATGGAATTTGACCATTCCAATGAATTTCTTAAATCAAGGAATTGGGAATTCCTTCTCCAAATGGATGGAATTCTTCAAATTCATAGGAAATCTTAAAACATAATTGTTGTC
>JAUEJL010081911.1:0-15182 GCA_032274825.1 Drosophyllum lusitanicum
GCTTAGCAACTTATTTTAAGCTTAATGACCTTTTTACTCATCTTTTAAATAAAAAAAATAGGTACGACAAATTTACATAAGTACATGATATGTATTAACAAAACTAACACATATATACACGCATGTATATATATTAGCAAAACTGTTGGCCGGGTATAGCACTAGTATGGAGTGGTTCAAGAACCACTGCAAGTATATATGCATGTTACGTCCACATGCACGCATTCTCTAGCTATACTCGGTTTCCAGAGCAAAACGTCTTGGAAAATCAATTTTAAATGGATTGTATATATGAAAATTTTCGATTGATAATTTATTTTTTGTACGAGAACTGTTTATAACACTATTAATGACTCATTAATAGGAATAATTTATAAATTTACGCAACCATGAATTGCGTCCGAGTGAGCCGTCATTAATTTACAAGACTTGATTTTCCCAAAATACCCCTAATTAATGTGTCATTAATGAGCCACCAAAAATTCTTAAACCATTGATTAATTTTATTCAAGGTCTAAGATTGATTTTCGCAACTCTAGTACGAAAAATAGTTCTCATTTGAATATATATATAGAGAGAAAAGTTTATTTAAGAACCGTTTTTATTACGAGAACCATTGTTGACCAATCAATTATTACCTTGTCTTAAAAAGTTAAATTAAATAAAAAATGTTACAGATAGTTCTCGTAGTACTCGCAATAAAACATGTTCTCAAATGAACCCTTCCATATATATACACACACATACATATTAGCATTGTACTTGCGCAATGCAGCGATTACGAATATTTTTTCTCGATAACCTGTCCATTTTTAAAATAGGAGTAGGAACATAGAAAGAGGACGGGTAGCTGCACACGATCGCCTTATGCGAGACTACTTTGTTGATTATCTGTTTACACCGATGATATGTTTAGACAGCGGTTCCGAATGAGCAAACAACTATTTGGTCGAACATATTTCACGTATCCAACTTCCTGACAACAAGAACGACTAGATGTTTATATTATTTACTATTTTTAGATTTAGTCTTTTGTATTTCTAATGATAACGTTTTATTAATGTTATTAATTTTTTATTTTTTTTATTCGTCTTATTTTTATTTTTAAACAATTTATAAATATTTTATTTTGTTAAATGATTAAATGTAAAATAAAAAAATTAAAAATAAGCTAGGATATGTTGGGTAAAATTGGGTTAAACTATAATAGCTTTTAGGTTGAAAAGAAGAAAAGAAATGAGAAAATGATGTGACACTTGAGTTAGTTGGGTTAAGTGAGTCGCTATACTGATGGCCTAAGGTCATGAGTATAGCAATCCTCCAACCCAAATCAACCCAAATGCCACATCACTGTCACATCAGCTTTTTTTACTTTTTTCTTTCCAACCCAAAACCCAAGTAGTACCCAACCCAAATATTTTTCTCTCTCCTCACTTTCACTAAAAAACCAAAAAAAAAAGAAAAAAATGAAAAATGAAAAAGGCTGACATTTAGTTCGGTTTGGCGGACCCGAGGTGAAGAATTTGAGATGGAACCCGAAACCCTCGTAGGGGTGTTTTCTTTGAACCCAAATGAACCCAAACCCAACCCGAACCCCTCTCCCGAACCGGTACGCATGGTCTAACAAGGTGCAACTAGTTATGTTAGGAACAAGGATCTTTAATATTATTATTCTTCTTCTAGGCTACATAATAATTAGTATTGCTTATGAATATAATTGTCATCCTAGTTGAAAATACAAATTAGTTAAACTATTCTTTTGTATATGAGTTTTTTCGGTTAGGGCTTTAATTTTTCCAGGACATCGAGCTTTTGGCTTAAATGTATGGGGTCTAACCGGTTTTACTCGTGGTCGTTTTCAAAACACTCCTGGTTAAAACCTGCATGAGACTCGAACCTTTGACCTTCTTTATAAGAACAAATGATCTTCTTGATTTAATTATGATTTTCCCAATTATTTCAATGGTTGATACTAATTTCAAATTCCTTGAGGTGTCCCAAAACAGCTAGTGTTCATGAAACCCATTCCATTTGGTATTCCAACAGTTGAATTTTATGAATATAAGATAAAAACTAGGTTGATTTGTTGTTGTTGATATAAATAAGGGAAACCGCTAAAGATTTCTTCTAAGAGCACGGGGTATACCTCAAGCATGTCTTTGGCATGTTGAGGTGGAAGTGTGGTACCAAAACAAACACCACCCCCAAATGGGCGGTACAAAAATAAATTAAAAGGAATCGGCATTTGGTTGCCAAAGAGAGAGGAGAGAGAGAGATGAGAGAGAAGAAGAGAGGAAAGAGTAGAGAGGAGGAGAGAGTATTTTTTTTTTAAATAAAAAACATTTGAAGCGTGTAAAACGTGGGGTTTAAGCACGCTTAAAATATAAAGTGGTTATGTTAATATGACGTGAAACATACGTCTCCACATTTTTCTCTTCACACTTACTCACTTGGTCAAATGTTTATTGGCTGCTGTTTCCCGATGCAAATTCTTGATAACATTTTTTCGCTAATACATGTTCTTGAGACCGATTTCCGCTAATACTATTGCTGGAAGCATATTTATTTTTTCACAAACATTGTCCATGTGTCACATATTTATTTGATAGCGGAAATTAGTCAAGTTATCAAATTTTATTGACGGAAATTGCTCAAATCGGTTAACCCATATGCTTTATGTTTCTTCTCGCTTTTCTTTCTCTAAAATACACATTTTGACAATTAGGTTTATTAATAGATGATTTGAAAGATGTAATTCAAACATGCATGGTTTTGGGTTGAAATGGAAATTTACTATGATTATAGATTTGTTTTTGGTGAAATTTCGGATCCATAAGTTTGTAGTTGTGGCGCTCCTCTTGCCACTCTTCTATCTTCAGGTGTCCTAAACACTTGTTGTGGTGCTCCTTTCGGCACTCTTCTATCTTCAGGTGTCACAAACACTTGTAGTCGTGATGCTTTTTTGGTGGAATTCCGTTTTTAAATGGTCCATCAGCTTGAAGTTGTGGCGCTCCTTTCGGCACTCTTCTATCTTCAGGTGTCACAAACACTTGTAGTCGTGGTGCTCCTTTTGGTGGAATTCTGTTTTTAAATGGTCCATGAGCTTGTAGTTTTGGCGCTCCTATCGGCACACTTCTGTCTTCCGGTGTTCCAAACACATGTAGTCGTGGTGCTCCTTTTGGTGGAATTCCGTTTTTAGATGGTTCATAAGCTTGTAGTTGTGGCGCTCCTATCGGCACTCTTCTGTCTTTTGGTGTCCCCGACACTTGTAGTTGTTGCGCTCCTTTTGGCAATAGAGGTGGCCCATAAGCCTCATTAACTTGATCATGATTAGTCATAGGATCATAAGCGGCTGACTGATTGATTATTAATACTCTTGATGCTCGAACCAAATAATGCTCCTGAGATACAAGTAAAAGAAGCAAACAAAGGGTTTGCATCATCATGGACCACATGATGGAGGTTTTTCAACTAAAACTTAGAAACAACTTTTCAAAGGAGGTATGCAAGATAGATTGACAGATAGAGATTGATGAGTAGTTGATATAAGATTTGGAATTTATATACATGTCTACAAGATGAGTTTTGCCCATAGATTCCATAATCACATGGATATCATTGCATTGCTGCAAATCCTATCATGCTTTGTTTAGGTTTTCTTGTGGCATACTACTAATATAATTTGAACACAAAAAAGATGAATTTACTTGTTGTGATCATATCACATTTATCTTCCTTTTTTACAACCGAATTACTAAACTTAACCATGACTTTTCAATAAAGATTCCTAGAAAGGAAAATTGTTCTACTTTGGAAAATTAAAGAATCCATCACTTTTAACCCCCTTAATTAGCTAGCAGTTAATTAACCATAAAGATTAAAAGTTTCTATCCCATCACATTTATCACCAACCGCAAACATTCTTCTTGCTTCAAATATTCATGATTTTTCAAAACTTTTTTTGAGCCTTACACATTTATCTTACTGCTAAAGGAATATTGCTAAAGTTCTTTCACAAATACCCTTAAAAAAGGATGGTTTTAAAAACTCGTTTTGGTTTCGCCAAGGCTTGACCATGCCGTCATGACAAGGTTCAAAGCTTGGCCTTTGGCGTACGTTAAGACCTAGCTTGACACGTCTTTAACCGTTATAAGCCGTGTTTTTCGATGTGTGTTAAAGGTATCGAGTCATATAGGCCGAATATATATAGTTATTCACCTATTCAGTTATAAGGATGGTCGGATATACCCAAAGCAAAAACAAAAAGATTGCCGAACTATGTTATAAATCTATAATTATGTGGTTTTTTTTTTTGTATAATTGTATATATAGTATTATAATTTATATACAAAATTGTCGGCTTAAGTCACATCTTATGAAACGTTGTGGTCTTACTATGACTTTCAAGACTTAAGACTTGACCATGTCAATCGCCACATGATTTAAAACCTTGAATAAAAGTGCGTAAAGTATTTTATTTAGGAAAACACACACATTTATATATAGTTAAGCGCACATGTTTTCGCCTAGGAGCAGGCTGTAGCAACGGAAATTTCAACCCAGGACCATGTTCGTCTCTATTTCTTTGGGCTTAATTATTTTTAGAAATCATTTTAGCAGGCTTAAAGAACAATGCTGCTCATTAACTGACGATCATTGGGCTTTTCAAATTATATAGTTGAGCCGCTATTTAGTTTTAGTTTTTTTTTTTTTATTCACATGTTGCCCTGACCCAACTACAAATTTGCATTTGCCGGTTTGCCCCTAGCAGGGTTCAGAGGCAGCGCCTCAATGATGGTCTCACTGGCCAGTTCGGGCGGGGTTCAAGGGGATCGGGGCAACGCCTCAAAATTTAAAATGAAATTATATATTGGATATGCATCATATTTTCTCGAATATGATGATTGCTAAAACTGATTAGATCTATTGATCAACATTTAACTCTACCAAAGCTGAAGTTCAATGTTGTTGATGCTGAGTGCTTAAGATGTGTTATCAACACCTGTTGAATCTATTCAGCATTGCTAATGCATGTTTGTTCAGGACTCACTAATGAAGCTATCCCATTTTCATAATTGTTTTCCAACTAATAGTTATCCGTTTTATAACTGTAAATAAGCAACTTTAACGGTTATTAGTTGACATTTTTTGTGATTATAAACCAACTCGAATTTGAAATACATTACATATCATAAGATTTTTAGACAATTAAGTGGGTCGAAATAATCACTGAGACAATTTTAGCAACACAATCCACGGAATGCGTATGTGTTATCTTTCTCAGAAGGTGAAACTAATACGTTTTGTTATTTGTGAGATGAGGGTGGGTTGATCTACAGCCTAGAAGTCATTCCTCCAGCAACCACAATTGTCTCACCAGTTATATATGAAGCTTCGTCCGATGCCAAGAAAGCGGTGGCTGCCGCCATATCTTCTGGTGTCCCAAGCCTCTTGAGCAGCGTTTCTTCTGTTATGGAGTTTCTCTGACAACACAAACGAATGTAACCAGTTTCATCATTTTTGTCTAGTCTTATCAAACAACCCTATAGAATGATCTTTATATTAGCAGTATGTATATATCATCCTGTTAAACTCACAATTTCACAAAGCCTGTACATAAGAATTTATCAACCAGGTGAAAAACATTCAAAATGCATTTTGATCTTTTCAACATTAAAAAATATACTTGAAGTAGAAGAGATACTTACAATAGTATCGTTGTCGGTGATGAAACTTGCAAAGCGTGTGGGAACAGTCCCTGGTGCAACACAGTTCACCCGAGTACGTGGTGCCATCTCAATTGCAAGCCCCTACACAATGATCAAGAGTTGCCCAAATCAAAATATTGGTTAGTTATTGGTGATGGGGCAGGCCCAGATACCATTTTTCAGGTAGGGACTAATTAGAATATCAAAAAAATACTGAAACATGAGCATGGACATACCTTGGTAAGACCGAGAAGAGCGGTCTTGGTGACACCATACATGGCCATGGCAGACGGAGGTTGGTAAGCACTGATAGAAGATATGAAAACAATTGACGAACCTTGGGTTAAGTGAGGGGAAGCATCCTGCCAAAACATTTGAACAAATAAAAGATTCCCTTTGCTTTTTAATTACGTACAATTTATAGCATTTTATGGGCTAACCGCACACTGTTGTCTTTGGCAGCATGAATGATGTAAAAGAAAATGACCAAGAGTGAATTAACACTTTACCTGAAGAAGTAATATAGAGGTTTTGACATTAATTTCCCAAAGCTTGTCAAGGGTTGATTCCTGGCTGTCAAGAATGGCATCAACTGATGGATTTGCAGCAGCATTGGACACTACTACATCTATTTTCCCATATTTCTGTGTCCGTAAAGATAAAGATTATTAGAAGACACAATATACAACAGCAACAACAAAAACAGTACCCAATCCCATTTGAATGGGGTACAGGGGAGGTAAGATGTAGACAATCATACCCCGACCCGTAGAAGAAGCAACATAATCGACTTGAAAAGGGAACACACACATATACAGTTAAAAAACTAATAAGATAAAAATGGGAAACAAGACTAAACCACTAACATAGAAGCTTAAGCCTAAGAAGTATGTAGCTGGAAGATAGGATAACTTGACCAAAAATGTTAAGTCAAAACATGTACAACATTCTAACACACTATCATATATTCATATACAAAGATAAAAAAATACAGTACCCAATGATCCCAATCCTGCCTAAAGCGGAGTAAGGGAAGGTAGGATGTAAACACTAGATAGTCCTCTACCCAGGGGGTAAAGAGACTACGTCTCGAAATATCTCTGGCTAATATGAAGATATAACGTACTCATTTATATACATGATTTGCGTAATTGGTCCCACGCCATTGGTGGCAGCAAATTAGGGTTCATTACATTAAAAAACAATTCAACTTTTTTTTACTAGGGAACTAATAGTGTGAAAATTAGACATAGCGAACAAAACTTTAATCTTCTCATGAAAATATAAAAAACCATTTCCACACTTTTTGTCTTAACATATTTAACATCTTCCATTCTTCCTAAAGGCTGATGAAAAACTAAAGAAAACATTATACATACAGACTTTGATAATGAGCACATGGATAACATATCCAGATTTAAACCTATGGAAATCTCTAAGATACCCATCATGAAACTAAAATTATGCGGTTGATAAGAGTCAATTATACAAATACAAGTCAAAGTCATCCTCACCTGAACTGTCAGTTCAATGAGATTTTTTCTTTGTTGTGCATTAGAGACATGGCATACCAACCCCAACACTTCGATCCCTTGCGCTTTGAGCTTTTTCACTGCGTCATCAACGTTCCTCTGAAACATAATTATATGTTTGAAATTTGAACTCAAAAACTTGGTATTTGTGGTGATAATTAAACAATTTTAAAAAGTTCAACAAGAGGAATTTTGTATTTTTCAGTGGAAACGTGAACAAGAAATCTCAATAAAACTCCAATGCAACCTATATGGGTATGAAAATCAATCAGATTGAATTAGGTCAAGAATTGCTGATCATTATCATGCCCAATTAAGAAATGCATAATCCAGTCCGGAAGTATAAGTAACTCATATGATTAAAACTGTTTTCTAGTGTGCTCCATGGAAATTACTACTATAAAGTTCTTATGTCAAAACTATCAATTTACTTGTTAATCATATGGAATTAGCCTAGTAGTTGTGCACATGGAATCTACTGCGGCCTCTGGAGATGTACTGCCTCTATACCTCTAGGGTGGATTACCCAGAAATTGGTGCTATTGATTTTGATGTCAACACATTGCAGAAACCCCAAATTAAGTAACCATTAAAATTAGTAGTTAAAAAAACTACTTCCAACGAGAGATTGAATCTTGACCAACGGAGGACAGTTTAGAACTCCTTTCATTGGTCATGAAACAAGGAATGCCCAAATGAGTACCTATTTTCAGCATATATTCAAGCAATTAAAACGGGAAAGTCACCAAAATCATCGAAATTTTATACAATAAGATCGAGCATCTAGAAATCATATAAGATACAGTAATCCGAACTCAAGCAATACCTAACGTAATTTAATTTGAAAAATAAAAAAAAATACAGAATTTGCGCAAAAATGATAGAAGTGAGTGAAGTAAAACTTGTCTGCGAGAGGAGATAACAACAGAGGCGCCTTCAAGACCAAATCGTTGGGCAATACTGAAACCTATGCCTTGAGTTGAAGCTGTGACGAGGGCCACTTTCCCTACAAATCTTCTTCCGAACTTGGATTTCTCCATTGAAGAAGATTCAGGGTAAGTTTGTTATTTCTGGAAAATAAAAACGTTTTCATGTATGTTACGGGGAATTGTAGAAAAAAAAAAGGTAAATGATATTAACGGGGTGTTTGTTTTAGCTTATTTTGAGCTCATTTTTATAAACTTGTTTTTTTGGCTTATTTTAAATAAGTTCGGCTTATTTTTTTTTATGTAACTTATAATAAGCTCAAAATTTAAAAATAAGAAGGAAAAAACTAGCTTATAAAAAATAAGTCCGGAAAATAAGCTCTAAATAAGCTAAAACAAACACCCAATAAATCTCTTGATTGTGTATCTCTAAGAAATGGAGAAGTGAAAAAAAAAGAATATTCAATATAGTCCATAATTAATTCATAGTCCTAAGGGACTAATTTTAGCCTTTGGATCAATGGTCCAGATTAAATTTTAAAAATTTGGGCGGAGTGGTGTTTTCGTAATTTTTTATAATTCACATGTGATGTTTTTACAAATCACATGTGATTGTATACTGAATCACATGTGATTGAATATTAAAATTTCAGTACTATGTTTTTTAAATAGACTTTATTGAACACAACTCTTATTAATGAATTATTTTTCATAAATTTAAAAAATGGATAAAGGGATGAGAACTGTTTCAGGTCAACATGACCCCACAGTTGTTAATAGCGCCAAATACCGCCGCTATAGCGAATAACATAGCATAGCGCTAGGTGACTGCTATCAAGCATATAGCGGTAGCGATGACATTTTGGTAAATTTTTTTAATTTTAATTTTTTATTTTTTTTATCTTTAATCAGTAATATGAAGCTTTAGATGAACTTTGATTTAACTTATAATAGTTTTAAGACTTAGTATTATATTTTGTTCTCTAATATATATAATAGTTCAAGACTTTTAAGGTATTATACTAATATATAAATATATAATTATTTTTTAGAAGGCTATCGCTAAATATAAAATAGTGGCCGCTATTTAGCGCTATTCGCTATGTAGCATATAGGTAGATCATCGATATTTACCGCTATTCGCTATTGACAACTACGCATGACCCATACAAATGTAATAGTTTTGACCAATTTTGACCAATTACCTGAACCACACCCCCCCCCCCCCTTGTACTAATATATATTTTTAGGTACAAATAATATCATATTCTAATACATGTTAGTTTCTTTACTTGAAGATTGGAGAACAATATCTCAATGACCGAGTTCCTTTGGAGAGAAAATTTGGTGATGAAAAGTATTGTAAATGGAGTAGAGTTGCTGGTTTTTTCATCTAGACTACTGCAACCACATTATCAAGGTAAACCTCATAGAAGTCATATGATTACAATTGTACAAAATGCACAAAAAAACATTTCACTCATTCCATGTTTTATTTTTTGAATCCTATTTTCATGGTACAAAATGCACAAAAAACAAGTAGAAATTTATAAAATTGGTTAAACACTTCCTTAGTCCCAAATTAACTATAACCCTCTATCGCCCGGTTTTAACTTTTAAGGGGTGAATTAGGGGGCTTATGGCGTGGTACAGTTCTAGTATAGGATGAGTTCATATCAACTGGTATCTGAGCCATTCCCATCTTGCAAAGTTCCAACACTCGGAGTGGTGGCGAAAAGAGGGGTGTCAAGATGACTCAACCTAAGGAGTGGTGCCTTAGACCCGAAAAAAGGGTTGTCAACCGTGACCAACATAACTACGACCGACAAGGACACTGGTCCGTCAAGCGTGGGGTATTGTTATGATCCCACATCGGCTGAAAGTATATTAAGTTGATCACTAATAAGTCTAAGTGTGTCCCCTCTCCTTATAAGCCGGTTTTAAGAGGTGAGTTCTACACTTGAGCTTATGACGTGATACGAGCCTAGTATGAAATGTGTTTCTATCATGTTTGTCATAGGCTAGTCGTCAAAGACCATCGTCATGGTGGTGAAGAACTAACGGGCGTTGGTGGTTTTTTTTTATTCTTTTTATTTCATTGTTGCCTTTCAAGAAAAAAAGACAGAAAAAACAGGTCCTAGATGTCATGTGTTATGACTATGGTTATTTAAATCCAAGGTTGTAAAAATTGTTTGGCGGTATGTTGGCGATCGACCACCTTCAAGCGATTAATCAGCCTCGACAGTGGTTAAATTGGTTTCTCGGCGGGACCATAAATTATACAAGAATTTATTTTTAAAGGAAATAAATATTAACAAAGAAGTAATAAATTAAGTCTATAGCCATAAAAAAGTTTAACAAACATGAAAAAATAAAAATATATGTCTATAATTAGTTTAATAAACTTAAAAAATACTCGGATTAGAACTTTTTACAATAATTACAAAATTTTATTTGTGTGTATATATATATATATATATATATATATATATATAAATCCTAATTTAGTTACCTATTTTATATTGTAAAAATAACAATATTCTAATTAAAATCTTAATTTAAAATTAATTACATTCTAATAGTTACCTATTTATCCTACCCTATTATAATTAATAAAGTAAAAAGAACCTAATTAAAAACTTAAATCAAAACCGTATGATAATTAATAATGGTTTGAAGTCTTCATATTTGCTTTCCCAATGCCTACCATTCAATTGGTAAGTGAAATTCACGGATGAAGAGCGTGGTGATAGGGTGTGGCAAGGTGCATGTAATGAATTCATGGGTGGACAATTGAATTAAAGGATGGAGAATTGGACGGCTAGGATTGGTTCTCGCGGTTCTCATAATAAAAATGGTTCTCAAATGATTTTTTTCACTATATATATATATATATATATATAGAGAGAGAGAGAGAGAGAGAGAGTTAATTGTCAATTTGGTCCTTTAACTATCCTATTCCTTCCGATTTGGTACTTTAACTTCAAAAGTGACCAAGATGGGCCTTAAACTTGTTAACGGCGTCACCGGCACAACTTCTTTGCCAGATTTAAAATTGTTAACGTTGGAGACCAACAAATATTCAAAATTCTGTCATGAAGACAGTACAATACCCATTAAAATACTATTTTATTATGTACTTGAACACTTGCATATTTGACACAAAAATCAAGAAAAATCTCTTGAATTCAAATTGTGTGGTTGAGATTGTGCCACCACAAAAGTCACTTGTACTTTTATGGGCACAATGATTAAGAAACGTACTTTCTTGATCTCATCTCTACCACACACACTTATAATACCCAAAATAATTTGAATTCAAAATATTCCACACACACAACTTGAAAGAGTAGGTGCTTGATTTGTACGCTTTATCTCCATTTTCATGTGTAAAAAATTTGCTAACAAAAATATATTTTGTTTTTGTTCGTGGCAATTTATTTTACAAAATTACATTTCCAAAATAAGTATATCTTTGTAGCATATGGAAATATTTTATAAAATATGAAAATGCTTTTATTAAAAGTCAATTTATATATATATATATATATATATATGATCGTGTTCATTCAAAAATCGTTTTTAACTAGATGGGTATTGTATACGTTTGGCTTGTGTACAATTTGCATACTTGATTCTTATTTTTAATCATCCTGTAATATTTCATTGTGATCAATGCACATTTATATTTAATGATTTATTTGCCAAACTTATTATTTTCATATTAACTTAGATTTTTATAAGATATTTAATATTAAATCCGACTATTAAAATTGCGTCATCAAAACATTTAAATAAATGTTTATTATTTGATTGCACTAACAGTTTGGTTCATGGTTTGTGCTTGAAAATAATACGCGAAAACCGGACCGCACCGAGTTAATATACACACAAACATGAAACATACACACACATATGAGTATATAACTATTAATTCATTTTACCTCCTTGACAATTAACAATTTGTTGATTCTTTAGTATTTTCCAAGTTCCTAGTTTTACCATGTTTACTATTCTTTATCTAACTATAATGTTCTTATGAATTTGTTTATAGTCTTGAACATTTTGATATGTAATTGTTAGAATGTTGGTAATTTACTAGTTTATCTGTATTAACAATAGTACATTTCTATTTGATATTTAAAGTGATAAATATAAGTCAAAAACCAGAGAACCAAATTAACCCAAACCGGTTTTTTATGGCGTGGTCGGTTTGGTTTGACTAGTTTAATAGTTTGGTTTGGTTTAATATTTCTTGAAAACAAGGTTGCCGGTTTGGTTCACAATTTTCGACAACCAACCAACCCGCGAACTGCTAACACCCCTACTTGAAAGCATCAAATTCCATTCTTGTCAATATACTGAAGTCTTGTTAATATTTGTTAATGTAGGTGTAATCCTTACACTCCACCAATTCAAGAACTTCATCATGCTACTCACCAAATTTCCCTGTGGCGCCAGGATTTTCCATCCTTTCTTATCTGGCTTAAGAGTTATGTAACCAAAAGCTTAACCTCAATAGCTAGAATAGATCTACCAATTTCAGCTCTGGCTAGCTAACAACCTCTTGAGCTCTTTTCTAACATGTGCCTTACCTTTATTCTTCATATCCATTTCGTTATGAGGTAGGAAATATTATTTCATTCTTAGAACCATAGCATGTGAGTCAGTTTATAATCTAGGGTTACGCTTGTTTCATCTTCTATGTAGAAGAACTTACCTTTTGATCTTTTCAAATTCAAGCTGACTATTGGGCTTGAGTTAAAAGTCTTTTCTAACACATTTGTCAGATCCTCCTCCATACTTTCAACTTTACATTCCATACCATTGATTTACTCTAGAAATCTGTTCATCGTCTTTCTTCTTAAGAAGATTTTATTGTACAACTTTAGACTTCTCAAGTATTCTTCCATAGAAATACCTACTCTGTTAGCTTCTTCTTGAATTGCTCTATCAGTCTCTCAGCTTGAGTATCCATTTCCCTTCCCTCTTACGAGTCAGATGACTCACTCACAATCATCTTTCCCCTCTTTGTGGGTTAATACTATTGTTGCATAGATCTTTTCCCTTCAACTTTCTTAGTCATTAGACTTGGACCACGTGATGTGATATTTTTTCATTCTCTTCATCAACTCTTATATATTGTTCTCCCTCGGCGAAGAATTGTTCAATTACTACCTCCACAGTAAGAGGCACATCTTGAAGATGAACATCCTTGATTGGTACATTCAACTTTGGCTCATCTTCACTTGATTTAGCTTTACTTTGCCCAACTCTACACTGATTAGTACCTTGATCATTTTCCTTCTCCTCCCCCTGAGCATGTCTCCCCCTGACAATCAAATAAGATTAATACACTCACTAGATTTAGCTTTGTTTTGCCCACAGAATGAAGTTCAAAGTGTCAAGTATGATTATTTTACTCTAGACTAGCATATTTCATGGCTTCCAACAGAACTCTTTTTGTCTTACATCTTCTTTATGATGTAAGATTAGTACACTCACTAGATTTAGCTTACATAGGACAGGGAGGATAGATGAACACGTGGCCAATCGTATTGAGGTGGTAGAAGTGGAGAGTGGCGACATGATTCCTATGAGACTAGAAAGTTATGTTGAAGCTAAAAGGTAAATTCTAAACAGTGGCTATGAGACCAGCTAGGTTGTATGGAGCGAAGTGTTGGCCGTTAAAGAAAGCTCAGGTAGAGAATTAGAGGTGGCGTAAATGAGGATGCTTAGGTGGACATGTGGGAAGACACGATTAGATAGAATATTAGGTGGAGTTTTCTGATATGAACTAGGAGTTGCTTTTGTGTTGCTTTGTCATGTTAAGACAAAGCAATTGGCGGCGCTTGTAAGAAGAGTGGAGTCTATCTTAGTAGACGGATTGAGGATGTGCTTTCCTGAGATGGGAGGATAGAGTGAGGATGGACTTGGAGGAGCTTCTACTCACTGAGGACATAATCTCATATAAGACTTCGTGGAGGAGGATTAGGATGGATGGAAAGAGTGGAAGGCAAGATCTAAGTTTTATTTTATATATACACACACATGTTATAACTTTTCTAGCGGACATCTTTCGGAAGGCAGTCTCTCTATCTTCGAGTAGAGATATGACCTCCCCCATATCCCGCATTGACGAGATTGTTGTTGTTGTTGTGGATATAAAGGCAAGCAAGATCTGAGCTAGGGATAGGAGGTGAGCCTTTTTGGTTTTTAGTGTTTTCAACTTATCTTGAAACTTATCCAGGAAAGAATATTTACTAGGAGTTTTATTATCATCCCTATGTATATTCGTAGAGTTTTTTCAAATAAATATATAAATTAATAAATTTATAACATATAGTAATAACACTTGATAATTATAACGGATAATTATATATCAATAGCTAGACCTTTTAGTTATATACTTTCTATTATAATATTTAATTTAATTTATTAATATTAAAAAAAATCCCATTATTAGCCACTACTACATGAAACACATTTAGCCCCGGGTTTTTAAAGCTTTTTACCCTAGTTTTGAGAGGGGGTTAACGGGGGAAGACTAAACGTGGGTAATCAACCCTGGTTAAAAAACCGGGTCTAAATAATCTTTAATCCCAGTTAAAAAACTGGGCTAAATTGTATCTAACACCTGTTAAACATGGCGTCTGAAGGAGGTTCCAACCGGGTCTAAAGCAAACTTTCTACCCCAGTTTTTAAACTAAAAATTGCGGCTCAATAGTTTTAAAAACTGTTTCTATTATTAATTTTCATATTTCCTGCTCATGTTTACCAACAAAAACTAACCCAATTGACTATACAAAATAAACCATTGCAATTAAAAATATGTGAAACTATACAAACCAAACAAATTTTGAATTCCGGTAGTAACTACAAGAAACCCTCTTTAATGTTCAACAACATAATAGTAGCTACTAACTTCCTAAACGATACCATAAAGTCAATGGAAGAATCAAGAACAAGTAATAGCCCAATTGTTTATTTGAAGACTTGAATATGCTTCATCGTTT
>JAUEJL010081922.1:0-15180 GCA_032274825.1 Drosophyllum lusitanicum
ATATATCACAAGTTATTAAACATAATTTACAAACAACCTACAATTAATTACATTAATATACAATTTTTATAAAACCCTCTAAGATATTTCATACAACTCCCCACAATTTACATCCAAACCCTCCCAATTAAATTGAATTTAAACCATTTCTCAAAGTCTTCTATTTGTCCATGTCACATTTACATGTCATCAATTACATTATTATTTTTTACCACATCATACTTTTTTCTGCTTCGTAAACAATATATATTAAATTTTTAGTATTAATAGGAAGTCATCAAATAGAAACTTGGCTTTTTGAGTAGCCGAGAGAAGAGTTGAATATCCCTGATATGAATTTTGTATTCCGGAGGTATGGTTTCAACAAAACGTTTGACTTTGTCTTTTTCATCCGGAAGCCAAGTAGTCATGAAACTGAGCCGTTATTAAACGTCCTTACATGTTCGTCCATGGAGGAATCCCCTAACCTCATAATCAAGAATTCCCTTTCTAGCCTCTCAAGATCTCTCTCAGTATAGAATTCCATTTGAAACAACTCCAGAAATTCATCCCAACCTAGCTTGTCGGCTTCACCTTTAGGCATTGCTGTCTTAATCATGTTCCAGCATACTAAAGAGCTCCCTTTTAGTTGTCTAACAACATAAGGAACTTTTTGTTCCTCATCACAATCAGAAGAGGTAAACGTCTTCTCCATCTGCCTAATCCAACTAAAAGCTATATTTGGATCATCACTACCTTCATAGGTAGGAGGCTTACAGTTCAGAAAGGTTTTATAGGAAATGGTAGGTTTCCTAGAAATGAAAGCATCGCTTGACTCTCTTCATGAGTTGAGGTCTTTGGTGAATCATTGTTCTTTCTCACGTGGTTTTCTATCTCCTGGATTCGAGACAGGAGCTAAGCTATCAAAGTAGACTGATCATGAGGGTTACTCAAGTGGGGTTGAAAGGGTTGAGAACCTCGAATTAACAAAATTTAGCATAACCAAAATCAAACAAACAAATTAACAAAATTGATAGACTTATATGTCCTATGGAAGGGGGTGGTAGATTAGAGATCAGGTCGTGAGTAATTCAACTTACTCGAGTGAAGACAAGGTCGCGATGGGAGGAGTTTGTACCGTCAAATCAGTATCGGGCTCTGATTCAAGTGAAGACAAGGTCGCCCTATGTGAAGATCAAGTTGGAGCCACAACACTCACACTAGTGATGCAATGGAGAAGACGTGAATAAACCCTAAATTGGCAATTGGCACCCGATTTAAATTTTCTAATAAACGTATGAACCTTTTAGACCCTGTTTCAAAATTGAAGACATGGATTGAAATTTGAGTGTGGTGAAGAAGGAAATGAAAAAAATTTAAAGGGTTTTGAGGCTATGATTAAAAAAGGTGGAGGAAATGGAGGAAGACAAAAGGCTAGAGGAGGGAAATGAAATAAGTCACCTGGTTGCTTAATTAAAAAACCGGGGTCGAAAGTTTTAGAATTTCTCGCTCGGGTTGTTTAGAAAGAAACCGAGGTTAAGGTTTCAAAATTAAAAACCGGGATTGAAAATTTTAGTCTCAGTTGTAAAGTAAAAACCGAGGTTGAATCTCTTTCCCACCATTTTCAGCACCCATTTCATGCTTTCAAGTTTCACCCCCATTTTTTAAATTTTTTGACAAAAACTGGGTCTAAAATGGAGGGGCTAAAAGTAGTTTTTGTACCACTGTGGTGACTTAGATTGTGAAGAAAATATAGACTTTGGAAAAATAACAACGTCTTTAAACACATGGATAGAGACTTTTAGATAATAGTGTCAATCTTTAGCAACTTGGGTAGTGACATGTTAAAAAACAATTTATGTTTCAACTTTACGAGAAGCAACGCTTGCATACGCTCTTGATGTCAAAATGTACCCGGACAAAAAGATCATCCGGACAATTTTAATCGTATTATTCTAGATTTGCGAAGCCTGTGGATGTTAAAATTGATCATGAAGATTTTGCCCTGATTTTAGTGTGTTTTGTGCCGAACTTATTTGAGAACTCTGTTGATTACATGTTGTATGGCAGGACAACAATTTTTGTTATTGAAGTTAAGGATGCCTTGTTGTTGAATGAACTCAAACATAGGGTTTCTAGTAATGAGGAGGGTATGGTTCTAATTTGTATGTGGGCAACGGAGGAATACATGATAAAGAGGGTGGTATGGGTGTCTTACGTTCCCAATAAAAAATCCACAGGTGAAGTTAAATGTTATCACTTTAAAGAAAAGGGAGTGCTGCTTGCTTCATGTAACACCCTGATTTTCGGTATAAATTTAAACCACTATTGATAAACCATAAATTTTTGTTTATACATTGTACATAAGGTATTGCGGAAGCTTTATCTTGATTTACAGAAGAATGGTGTTACGTGATATCGTAATTACAAGACCATTAGTCAACCGATAAACAAAAGAAGTGTAGCTGCCATGTACCCAAACATGTATCTAAAATGTCATATCGTAAGCTTCCCAAAAGCTTCTACCCGCCTCACCCTGCAATTTGCGACTATTTATTTTCGGATACAAAACATTTAAAAATAATAGAAATGTTAGCATAAAGCTAGTGAGTGTACCAGAACACATTTCTTTAATACAAAGACAAGTCATCAGCATAGTTTAATTAGTTGGTGTCAATTATTTCTTAACACATAAGATGTGGGGACAAGTCCACTAGACCTTGTATCTTCCATAATGGCCAACAAGTCCTGGTGGGGTATGTCCACATCTCCCGTTAAGGTGGGGAAACACAAAGCATCCATCGTACGATGATTGTCAGAAGTGAATGACCTTTTCCCCAAGTTTACTAATATATATTTTAGTTCGGTGGCTCGTCAGCCTATTGAACCACACGGTCATAATGTCTACTTATCATTCCACTCCACTCTTTGCACCAATTCCATAACCACCCATGTATCAAGGTTCCTAATTGCCAAAGCCATATGAACCATGCACGTTACCCAATGGCAAGGAATAACTGTGGTGCAAAACACTTAGTCTAAATCGCAGGTCCGGACCATAAAAGCACAATCACAAACGCAATCAAGTTAAACAAACATGTACTCTTAACTTGCAAGAATCATCGAGTAACATATCATGTACACAAAGCTTTTAAATCATATGCACAAGCATAACACATTATCGTTAACATGTTAAACAACAATAACAAAACACATTGATGCCATAAATTTGTACAATACATAATAAAAGAACAAACATGATGACTTGGTAGTTTATAAACCAAAAGGTATCATCACTAGGTAGGTGAAAGAGGCCTCCATTGTATGTGATGGTGCCGTCACTAGTACAAAAAACACTTTCAAGCCTGATTTCTTTGGAATCAATTTTCTTTAAATATATGTAATGATCATCCCAATGCTTTTTGGAATAGAAAGAAGCATATTGTAAGTCTTCCATATGAAGACAATTTTGATGAAAAACAAATTCCTACAAAAGCAAGACCGTTTCAAATGAATTCTGAATATTTGGAATTATGTAAAAAGGAAATTACTTCTTTATTGCAAAAAAGGTTAATTAAACCTTCTAAATCTTCATGGTCATGTACAGCTTTTTATGTTAATAAACATGCAGAACAAGAAAGAGGTGTTCCTTGATTGGTTATAAATTATAAACCACTTAATAAAGTTTTAAAATGGATAAGATATCCAATTCCTAATAAAAAAGATTTATTAGATAGATTACATAATTTTATAATATTTTCAAAATTTGATTTAAAATCTACACATTGGCAGATTTAGATTAAAGAAAAAGATAGATATAAAACTGCCTTTAATGTTCCATTTGGACAATATGAATGGAATGTTATGCCATTTGGATTAAAAAATACTCCTTCTAAATTTCAGAATATTATGAATGATATATTTAATCCTTATAGTGAATTTATTATTGTTTATATTGATGATATTTTGGTATTTTCCAAAGATATTGAATCTCATTTTAAACATTTAAACATATTTGAGAAAATTATAATTAATAATGGTTTAGTTATATCAAAACCAAAAATGATGCTTTTTCAAACTAAAGTAAGATTTCTTGGTCACAATATAGAAAAAGGAAATATAATTCATATAAACAGAAGTATTGATTTTGCTTCTAAATTTCCTGATGAAATTATAGATAAAACTCAATTACAAAGATTTTTAGGAAGTTTAAATTATATTTCACCATTTTATAAAAATTTAGCACAAGACACAGCTATATTATACGACAGATTAAAAAAGAATCCTACTCCATGGACTGAGAGTCATACTCAAGCTATAAAATTAATAAAAAGTAAAGTTAATAATCTTCCTTGTTTATCATTGGCAAACCCAAATTGGGAAAAAATTATTGAAACGGATGCCTCTGAAATAGGTTATGGGGAATTTTAAAACAAATAAATCCAGAAAATAAACAAGAGTTTTTAGTAAGATTTTATTCTGGAAAATGGAATAATAGCCAAAAGAAATATTCTACCGTGGCTAAAGAAATTCTTTTTATTGTAAAATGTATTTTAAAATTTCAAGATGACTTATATAATCAACATTTTACAATTAAGACAGATTGTCAAGCAGCTAAATTTATGTTTAATAAAGACATTAAGCATGATGTTTCTAAACAAATGTTTGCAAGGTGGCAAGCTTATTTGCTTCATTTGATTTTACTATTATATATAAAAAAGGGTCGGACAATAGTCTCCCTGATTTCTTAACGCGAGAATATTTACAGGATTAATTCCTCAAGGAAGAGGAAGAGGCCCCAATGGGGGAAGAGGAGGACGTAATACGTCTATCCTAATCCAACATGGTAATAAAAGATTAATAGGAGATAATATAGTATGAGTTGTGTTCAATATAGTCCATATAAAAAACATAGTCATAAAATTCAGTATACAATCACATGTGATTCGGTATATAATCACATGTGATTTGTAAAAACATCACAAGTGAATTACGAAAAATTACAAAAATGTCACTCCGCCCAAAATTTTAAAATGCAATGTAGACTATTGATACCGTTGAGCCAAGGGCTAAAATTAGTCCCTCAGGACTATGAATTAAATATGGACCGTATTGAACATTTTACAATATAGTAAACTCTGCAATAAGGAATGATCCAATGTTTGAAGAGTTTCTTGAATTCAAAAAGAAACAACAACAACGACAAGGGGGTAATACATCTTATGCTGCAATAACAGTAAATGAGGATAATGATGATCCTTTTGATTATATTGAAATTCCTTATAAGGAAACTATTTTAATCCTGGAGAATCAAGATATTGTGCATTTCTTTGAAATGGATAATGATCCATGGTCTTTAATGACAAGGTATTTGGATGTTGCATCATATGCAGCCACATCATACAAACAGCTAGAGATTATATTATGAACAGATTCTTATAGATTCAGGCTCATGTGAAATCACACATTTTTATCCAAAAGAGACAAAAGAAAGTTATAAGTTCAGCAAAGCTATTATAAAAAAGATAATAACACCAAATGAATGGGGAATAAGTCCATTAAAGGAAAGGCAATATGTCCATCCTACATTGAATGTTGCAATAAAATATAATTATTATGATTATATTGATAACTTTCATAAAGCTTTTTTTTTTGAAAATTCAAAAAGAAAAAATACTTGGCTTTTGAAAGTATGTTCAAAGAATTATTATAGGCAATGGCCTAATTGGTTTGTAAATTGGTGGGTTTCATATGCTCCCCCTAGAGAAATATTACCAGATCTTTATAAAGATTTCATGTTACAATGGGAAGCTGTAAGTCCAAAATTAATGGAAAATGCAATGGAAGGAACTATGGTCGTGGATACAAGCAGACCAGCAATGATGCATTTCATGATTGAATACTCAATCCCATGGATTTGGAAATGGATGCCAGAAATGGATTATAAATCCAATAATAAATTGCCAACATTAAAAAGAAAATTTATGGCAAAATTCTGGAAACAAATGTTTGTAGTGTGTTGTTTATTATGTTCAACTCATATTATCGATGTAAGTTCTCTTTGCTTTATTTTTTTTCATTTGATTATTTTGTGTTTATATTAATTAAGCCTAATGATAGGCTAGATCTTTTGAACTTAATAAGCAACCCTATAATCTATCCCATGGTTTAATTAAATATGAGCTCCATGAGTACTAGTTGGCCAAACAAGTTCCTAGTCGAGGTCGGATGTTCATACTTGATTAGATTGTATTATTCCCATTAAAGATTGTTTCCAATTTCTATTGCGTCCATCACGCAAAACAGCCAAAAAACTTTCTGGTAAACCTTTTAAAGTTAAAGGTCTGAATGCAATTTGCACTAATCCAATATGTATATACTTATATTTTTCTTGTTGATACTTATGAATATCATAATGATCTAATAATCTTATAGTCATATCATTATTATTTAATGAAATTGTTTCTTCAGTTGTTTTAAATGTTTGTATTAATCCCAATTCTTCAAAAGTACCAAGTTTATATAAAACTTTTGGTTCTATTTTTGGAATTGACCATTCATTTAAAAGGTCTAAATCTTTTGGCATGTGATATTCTTTATTTTGACAATTCTTGACAGAATTTCTATCTTGTTTCTTAAAAACGTTTAACCAATTCATAATAATATGAGTTGAACATAATAAACAACACACTACAATCTTGAATTACCATGGCTCTGATACCATACAAGGCCCAGTTTATTTTAATGTTTATCTTGATTTACAATTTCTTAAGGCATTGACCTTAAATGTGAAAACCCATGGTTATAAATATGATATAGGAAGTGGAGTAATAAATGTTTGTTATAGACCTTGGTTACTCTAGCTCCTAAATGCAAAAGGGTAAATATTTCAAATAATGAGACCATTTTAATAGAAAGTAATCTAGATTCTTCTAAAATAACAACAAGAAGATCAATAAAATGGAATGAAATAGAATTTCCAAAAAATTGGATTTTAGAAGAAGTAATTCCTCGTGAACCCAAAATAAACACTAATTTAACAAACATTATACAAACCTAAGATGGTACAATAAAAATTGAGTTTGAGGATGAACAAGAAATAAAAGAAGAAGAAAATAGTCTTCTAAGAAAGAAGTAGGTCCACTAGGTCATATTCACATATTTCGCCAATTGATTATAAGGTAGAAATTCCATCAAGAGCTTCAACTTCTCATTTGAATTCGAGAACTGAAAATTTAAGAATTAATAGAAATAATATTGTTCATGAGGACATGACTGCCTCAGAAGCTGATTTTGAAGTTTTTAATGGATAGTAAAAAATTAGATTTCTCTAAAGGATCTTTTACAAGATCAGAAATTGCTAAAGAATTTTGTCAACCCAAATGGGAACCATTTAAAAAAATGGCTTTATAAAAATACTTCAGAAGAAACAAGGTATGATTTACAAGAAGAATTTTATGATGATTTAAGAAAAGCGAATCAAGTAATTTCTTTTGTTCCATGGTTTATTAATAAACATGTTACTAATTATATTAGTTCTTTGGAAAGAGAATATAATCTTTTAAATGGAGAAGTACAGAAAATGGTATATCCACCATAACAACCTTTTCAAATAAAGAAGGGAAATACAATTATAAATTTTGCTCCATATCAAAAGTTATTTGAAGATAATACGCTTAAAATAACCACAGAACATATAAATAATATTTTACATCAGCAAAATTATGCTAATATTTACCTAAATGTCTTAGGAGAACAAATATTTTCAATTAATAAAAGAATTGAGAAATTAATTAATCTAGTTTGGAAAAATAGAAGAAACTAATAAAGAAAAAATAGCAAGTAGTGTAAAGCCTCCTCCAGATAGAAAGAGTAATAAGAAAACAATTGCAAGATTTAAAAATTAATACCCTTGAAGAAGAATTAGAAATTTTTTCTGAATTTTCTGATTTTGAAGAAACATTTTCTGAAAAAGAACAAATTAATAAACTAGATTAATATTCAAGTAGGTTTGCTAATAAACCAACACAAAGAATGTATTATTATCCTAGGCCAACTCCTCACGATGTATTACATGAGGAACAAGAATATATTATTAATAATAGTTATAATGGTAAAAGTATTTATGAATGGAATTTAGATGGTTATACAGAAAAACAAGTTTATAATTTAGTCCATAAAATGATGATGTATAGCACACTTGCTAAGAATAATGGTAATTCAGATAAGACTGTGGCTAATATGATAATAGCAGGTTTTACAGACCAGTTAAAAGGATGGTGGGGTAATTATCTTACACCACAAGATCAAAATGATATTATTAATACGGTTAAGACTGAAGGAGATAATAGAACTCCTAATGCAGTTTATACATTAATAGTTATAATTACAGAACATTTTATAGGAAATTCTGAACATATTAGAACTCTCCTTAATGGTCTTAGATGTAAGACATTAACATCTTTTAGATGGTATAAAGATACATTTTTAGCAAGAGTTATGGAACTCCCAGATGCTAATAATGATTATTGGAAATCCAAATTTATAGATGGATTACCAAGTTTATTTGCTGAAAGAATAAGAAAAAATCTTAGAGGAAATGACATAAGTATAAGATATGAGAATTATACTTATGGAAAATTAATAGGAACAATAATACAAGAAGGTTTAGCTCTCTGTAATGAGATAAAATTAAATCAAGAAATTAAAAGAAATAATTTAACAGAAAGAAAACAATTAGGAGAATTCTGTGAACAATTTGGCATGGATTATCCCAAAATAAAAAATAGGAATATTCAAAGAGATAAAAATAATAATTTAGGAACAAAAAGGGTGTATAAACCAAAAAGAAAAATTAATAAAGCTAATAAAGCCAATAAAAATATAAATAAAAATAAAGGCGATACTACCAAAAATAATAAAACCAAAATTACTTGTTATAAGTGTGGAAAATTTGGACATTATACAAGTCAATGTAGAGTAAAAGATAAAATCAAAAATTTGGATCTTGATGACAATATCAAGAATGCATTAGAAGAATTATTACTAATAAATTCAGATAATGAGACAAATGAATGAAAATTATATTTCTAAAACGGAATATGAGAATTCTGAGTGCTTATGTAAAGATAATTATGAGGAAGAATTATATAAACTTCAATCTCAATTTCAAGATATGGAAATTAATGTATTAGATAAGGATACTCTAAATGTATTCAAAAATATTAAATATCCCAAAATTAGATCAAATTAATTCAAAATGAAGGAGAATCGTCTACATATACGGAACAAACAGAATTAATAAGTAAACCTTATAATATATCAGAAGTTTATAAAATGCTAGAAGAAAGACAGAATAAAAATAAATCTGTCACAACTCAAGATTTAATAAAAGAAATAGACAATTTAAATGTAGAAATAAAAAATTTTAAAAAGAATAATGAAATTATAGATCAAAGATTATCAATATTAGAAAAACAGAAATTTCCTGAAAAGAAACAAGATGAGTTTTTGCAAACATTGGAAGAAATAACTTCTCAAAAATGGTTAGTAAAAATAAATTTATTAATAAATAATAGTTTTAAAAAAGAGTTTATAGCATTAATAGATAGTGGTGTTGATTTAAATTGTATTCAAGAAGGATTACTTTTTACAAAATATTACGAAAAAACTACACATTCTTTAAGTGCTGCTAATGGGCAGAAATTAAAATTCAATATAAATTACCAAATGCAAAGATTTGTCAGGGAAATAGATGTATCCCTACAACTTTTTTATTAGTCAAAAATATGACTAACGAGATGATATTAGGGACTCCTTTAATAAAAAAGATTTTCCCAATAAAAAATATTGATAATACTGGAATTATAGGAATAATAGAAGGACAAGAAATAAAATTTAATTTTATTACACAACCTTTTACAAGAATGCTAACAGAAGTAAAAGACTTGCTAATAGCAAAAAATAAACAAATTAATTTTCTTAAATATGAACTGTATTGAACATTTTACAATATAGTAAACTCTACAATAAGGAATGATCCAATGTTTGAAGAGTTTCTTGATTTCAAAAAGAAACAACAACAAGGACAAGGGGGTAATACATCTTATGCTGCAATAACAGCAAATGAGGATAATGATGATCCTTTTGATTATATTGAAATTCCTTATAAGGAAACTATTTTAATCCTGGAGAATTAAGATATTGTGCATTTCTTTGAAATGGATAATGATCCATGGTCTTTAATAACAAGGTATTTGGATGTTGCATCATATGCAGCCACATCATACAAACAGAGATTATATTATGATCAGATTCTTATAGATACAGGCTCATGTAAAATCACACATTTTTATCCAAAAGAGACAAAAGAAAGTTATAATTTCAGCAAATCTATTATCAAAAAGATAATAACACCAAATGAATGGGGAATAAGTCCATTAAAGGAAAGGCAATATGCTCACCCTACATTGAATGTTGCAATAAAATATAATTATTATGATTATATTGATAGCTTTCATAAAGTTTTTTTATATGAAAATTCAAAAAGAAAACATACTTGGCTTTTGAAAGTATGTTCACAGAATTATTATAGGCAATGGCCTAATTGGTTTGTAAATTGGTGGGTTTCATATGGTCCCCCTTGAGAAATATTACCAGATCTTTATAAAGATTTCATGTTACAATGGGAAGCTGTAAGTCCAAAATTAATGGAAAAAGCAACGGAAGGAACTATGGTCATGGATACAAGCAGACCAGCAATGATGCATTTCATGATTGAATTCTCAATCTCATGGATTTGGAAATGGATGCCAGAAGTGGATTATAAATCCAATAATAAATTGCCAACATTAAAAAGAAAATTTATGGCAAAATTCTGGAAACAAATGTTATCCAAAGATAAATATCCGATCAATGGATACCATTGAAATGATAAAAGAAAAAATTAAACATTATGCCTTAGGAAAAGAAGAAAATATAAAAGCCATGGAAAATTTCAAGGCTCAAAGGAATATTTGCAAGGCAAAAGCTATTGAAGCATGGTGCGATGAATTTGAAGCACTCATAACTGACAAAGAAGAAAGGAAATCTGATACTTCAATGGAAAGTCAGACTTGTAGCAACAAATATGCAACCCTCCTTGCAGGAGAATCTCAACCAATTGAGGAAGAAAATACAGAATTACCGATAGAATTCTTATTGGAAGAATTAAGAAGACAAGCCAAAAAATATGCTGGCACTCATACAAAGCAGAAACAAGATGGAGCATCTTCGTCAAAAGAAATTGACAAAGAGTAATAATTAAAGCAGAGAATCATTTTACTTTTGAAAAATTGTAAACGACAAAATTATTGTCGGCAATTATATACTTTCCCTGTTCTTAGTCTAAAGTTAAGCCGACCACATTATTGGTCTTAGACTTTATTGAATTGTAATTTGAAGTCCGCCCTCTATATAAAGGGATGGAGTTCATTAGGAGAGGGCATCCGAAAAATTTCAAAACTCTCTCTCTATTTCTCTGTAAACATTATCTTGTATAATATTTCAATAAGAAATACCCGCCGACTGGTTCGAGCATATATCGTTGTAAGTTCTCTTTGCTTTATTTTTTTTCATTTGATTATTTTGTGTTTATATTAATTAAGCCTAATGATAGGCTAGATCTTTTGAACATAATAAGCAACCCTATAATCTATCCCATGGTTTAATTAAATATGAGCTCCATGAGTACTAGTTGGCCAAACAAGTGCCTAGTCGAGGTCGGATGTTCATAATAAAATTAATCAACTATGGACTTCGACGTGGTGTTTTCCCGTTATGCCATTTAGCAGTGTGTTAGGCGTTGAGACAGTTTGGGATTACTCATACCATTGTCTGATCCTTAGTACTTGGTTAAAATTATTATGATATTATGATTTCCCGTAAATAGATTCCTTTGACTCGTACTTCCCTGGCCTTGTATGTTAATAATAATAATAATAATAGTAGTAGTAATAATAATAGTAATAGTAATAATAATAATAATAATAATAATAATAATCATCATCATCATCATCATCATCTTCTTCTTCTTCTTCTTCTTCTTCCTCCTCCTCCTCCTCTTCTTCTTCTTCAACGATGTTCTACTACGTACGTTGTACCACAAATTTGATAAACATATGTTTTACTAAAAATGGAAAAAGAATTCAACACCAAAACACGAAAATTTGTTCTCTAATTGTGTAGTTTGACACAAGAACACCAAAACTGCGACACCAAATAAGTGCATTGATGTGGATTTGCAACTTGTTACCTAATCGTTTGTCTGGAACTTGTTCTTAATCTTCATTGATCACAAGAACATATCGAAAAACCCTATCAATTTAAGTGAGAATATATGGAAAAATCTTAACCGGAATAAGAACCTAATCGGTTTTACATTAATTTCATTGAGAATAACAATCAGGTCTTGTGGATAGTTCATTGAGAAAAACATTTGTTTTCAAATCCTATTTCATTGAGAGAAATTCTGTGAAACCCTAAATAAGGACCTACAATCGATTGAAGATGAACTCAATCCTGTGGTCAAAAAACAATGACCAAGAAATCAAAATCGATGGTTAGAGCTCGTTCATGTCCAAATTGAAATCAAGATGATGAAAACAGTCACCGGCCTACCACTTACACTACAAAAAAATGACTTTTAGGAACGAAAAATGTCACCTCAAAAGAGCAAAATGTCACTGCAAATGCTTTTTTGAGGCGACATGTCAGCGCAAATAATACGCCGCATAAAACTCATCCCAAAATCTTATTTGCGGCGATAATTTTAACTATTAGCGGCGAAACTCACCGGCCCAGATCTTGCCACGTGTAGACTATTTTTGGCGGCAATTTCATTTTTTACAGCGACATTTATTTAATTATTATTTAATAATTAATAATATATTAAACACTTTTTGCGGCGACATCTTTTGCGGCGAAATAAGACCTTTTGCGGCGACGGTGATTTTTTTAGGTGGGAAAAAGTCCGGCCATTGTTTTCGTGGGGAAAAAAATTAAAATTATATCCTTAGCCTTTTAGCGGCGACAATAGACGTCGCGAATTGTCTTCATTGAAAATCAACACTGTTTGACTGGAAGTTTGTCTTTTAGTGAAATTTTAGCAGCGACAAATATCGCCGCAAAAAGCCTAATTTCTTGTAGTGTTATGAGAGATCTAAAACCCCAATTGTAAATCGTAGTTATGATTTGAAACCCTCATTTGTAAATCCATTTTAGGACCCATCTAGATTTGAGTTCAACATTCATCATCTTGAATATTTATCATATTCACACCAACAACAATAATAATATTAAAAAACAAGTGGTAATAATATAATAAAATGATAATAAATAATCTAACTTTATTATTAAAAGAATAGACTTTTAAGAAAAAAAATTTCTTTCTAAAATACAATTTAACCAATAGGAGCCTTTTCTTTAAAAAATAAATTAGGCTTACAAACAAATATGATGTCACAATCTTTAATCCCAAAACTAACATTCCTTAATATCTAGACCCAAGTTACGATTACAAACGGATGAATACCCAAACAGTCCCCTTTTCCATGTTTATATAAGGGGAGATTAACGGCGAAATCGTCATCGTTTCACGGCCATGCTGTAGAAGATATGGTAGGAATTAATCAACGGTAGATGTGTGGGAAGCTGCCGCCGCCACCACGCTACCGGTAGTGACTGTAGCTGACCTTGTCGTCCCCGGCTGTACGCGAAGGAAAGCCGATGACCGGATTTTCCGTCTCTAGATCCTTCTAGATTCGATCTTCATTACTCACAATTTAGTTTAGAAAGTAAATTTGATCTATTTTATCTCTCTATCTCTTTAGTTTAGAAATCGTCGTTGAGTTCGAATTTTTCCGTTCTCCAAAACCCACAATTATTACTCACAGTTATTTTGCATAAACAATCAATAGATCGCTTTTGATATAGAAATATCTTTATTTTCATGTTTTGATTACAAAATTTATACATATATTGAGTTCAATTTTTTAATCGAGGTTAGTTTCAGTTTAATTTTTTGATTGTTCGACGGGGTGTTGTACGGTTGCCGTCGCCGGTCAAAGTGTCCCCAAAACCCACTTTCTTTAAAGAATCAACACTTTTTTAAATCAATCTTATTAAAAATATTTGTATTATTTTCTATAAAATATATTCAACATATGTAATATTTATTTACAGAAGACGTGAACATATTTATAGTAATCTGTTTCTAAAATTTAAATTTTTATTCCTATCTTTTTTTATCATCCGTCAAATTTAAATATAATCCAAAAATAACATATGATTGTGTTTTTTCAAACCTATTTAAACATTTTTTTACATATGAAAATCCGATGAGTATATTATCTATGAATTTTTGAATTCTAATAGATTTATCTTTTTTTCAGACATTTTATATTCCTATGTACGTTTTACAATTATTCTACTATACCTCTTAGAATTTCACACTATCAAATTTTATAATTTACTTAAACATCCTCGTGTTTATACACGGGGTGTTAAACTAGTCATAGTTATATTATTAACAACTAAACAATAAATAATTAAACAATTTCCTCGCGACAAATATAAGATGGGGATGTTTTTAGTTTTTATTTTTATTTTTTTCTAAAGGGGGTCGTTTGAGTATAGTATCAAAATAATAATGCGAACTTTGGTGGAATTTACCTAAAAATAAAGTGCAAGATGCCCCATTAATTATCGATGATCATATCTTTCTTATTTTATTAAATGAAACAAAATATAGATTAAACTAAATAAAATTAGGTCATCATCTCAAAGTCGACTTTGAGAGCATTATTTAACCTAACAAGTCTGACTTCTTCAAGCTAGTGGCTTCATATATCTTAATGGATAACTACTCATCACTAGACGTGTACAAATACCGGATAATACTATAACCGGTTATAATATTATCCAGACCTTTTTTTTCATACGTCATAACCGGTTTTAATAATAACTGGTTTGGGTAATATCCGGTTTTATTCGGGAATGTTATAACCGGTCTAACTGGTTCGGATAATACTGTAACCAGTTATACTAAAAACGGGTTTTAAAAAAACCGATTTTGTAGTTTATTTTAAGTATTTTTTTAACTACATTTCCTATAATATATACTATAAAAAACATATATATGAAAGAAAATTCAAATTTTGATTA